>ML311949.1:0-140950 GCA_005239505.1 Nicotiana paniculata | reverse complement strand
GGTATGTCTCTATACTCGTTCGAGGACGAACAAATTTCTTAAGAGGGGGAGAATGTAACGACCGGTAGGCCATTTCGAGAGTTAGCGCCCCGATCCCCTAATAATTGTTTTCCCCATTTATACTTCTGCTTTTGAGACTTGTTGGAACGTTGAGTGGTGAAATTCGGAGAGTTTTTGGACACATAGTCCTTATATGTGAGTTTAAGCTTTAAAAATCGGACCATAGTCGGAAATGCGGGAAGGATGGTCCGGAATGGGATTTCTGTTGACTACGTTAGCTCCGTTGGGTGATTTCAGAGTTAGGAGCATGTCCGGAATGTGCTTTCGAGGTCTGTAGTAGATTTAGGATTGAATTGGTGAAAGTTAGAATTTCGGCAATTTCGTCCGATAGGTGGAATTTTGATGTCGGGCTCGGAATGGAATTCTGAGAGTGGCTGTAGGTCCGTTGTATCATTTGTGACCTGTGTGTAAAATTTGAGGTCATTCGGACTAGTTTTGAGGTATTTCGGCATGGGTTGTAGCGTTTGGAAATTTCATAAGTTCTTAGGCTTGAATCCATGTATAATTGGTGAATTTGGTGTTATGTGATGTGTTTTGGAGGCTCGACTAAGTTTGGATAAGGTATTAGGATTGGTTGGTAAGTTTGATTGAGGTCCCGGGGGCCTCGGGGATGTTTCAGATGCTCAACGGGTGATTTTAGAACATGGAAGAACAGCTGAACCATTGGTGGTTCTGGTGTCTCACACATGCGATGGACTTTTCGCTGGTGTGGACACGCAGGTGCGGGCTTGGCCAAGTCAACCAGTCATCGCAGGTGCGGTTGGGTTTCCGCAGGTGCGGAGCCGCAGATGCGGCCAAATGACCGCAGGTGCGGCCCTAGGCCTTTTAGTGGGTTTTCGCGCCTGCGATGGAGTTTTCGCAGGTGCAGGACCGCAGGAGCGGTCCAAGGGGCACAGCTGCGGAAATCGCTGGGCAGATATATCAAATTCGAGGGCTTGAATTTCATAACTTCTAAAAATCATTTGGAGCTCGGGTGTATGCGATTTGGAGTGAGTTTTGAGGAAAAACTTCATAGATTTGGGTCATTCGGAGTCAGATACTCGTGGCAAAAGCGTGGTTTCGAGTTGAGTAGCGCAGTCGAGGTAAGTGGCTTGCCTAACTCTGTGTTGGGGACTTCCCCTAGGCTATTTTAATACTTTTTATGTTGATTGGGCGCCGTGTGCATGAGGTGACGAGTACGTACACAGGCCATTGTTGCAAAAACTCCATTTTCCTCCATGACTTAAATCATTTCACTCCTATTTCACTAATTCCTGTATCGAATATGTAGTTTAGATTTGGAAATAGCATGCCTACCTATTTCACTTGAATTTTCCCTAGTTATTAGTATATGTACCATGTCTAGGTAGTTTTATCCATATTTTTGCCTATGATATTTCCTGAACTGTTTTAAACAAAAATTGTATCCTATAATTTCACTGCATTGCATATTTAAATTGGGACTACGGACGAGATTCCGGGAGCTTTCCCCCTGTATTGCATTGCATATTTAAATTGGGACTACAGACGAGATTCCGGGAGCTTTCCTGTGCGTAACATATTTTAATTGGGACTACAGACGAGATTCTGGGAGCTTTTCCCATGTACTGCATTGCATATTTAAATTGAGACTACGGACGAGATTCCAGGAGCTTTCCCCCTGTACTGCATTGTTTCTACTTATTTGCCTCAGCTTATTTTATCTCTCTGTTCAGATTTTAAACTGTTTTTACTATAAAAATCCAGTAGAGCCTTAACCTGACCTTGTCACTACTTGACTGGGGTTAGGCTTGGCACTTACTGGTGTACTCATGCCCTTTCTTGCACATGTTTTTTTCGTGTGCAGATCTAGGTACCAGCGCTCCCATGGCTAGGGGTCCGAGCAGCAGCTTTTTAGGAGACCGAGAGGTAATTCTACCGCGTCCGCAGAGTCCTTCGAGTCACCTTCGACTCCAGATTTAGATTTTCATGTAAATTACCTCTCGTTTTATAGATCCATTTTGGGACAGAGCTTGTGACTAAAGTGATATTCCGGGTTTTTGGGAAAAGTTGTATTTTGTATGCGCCAAGTGGAGATGTTTTTATTGTAGACTCACTTATTTCGTCTTTATTTCTATTACTTTTATTTAATATGTGTTTCCCCAATTAGGCTTACCTAGTTGTAGAGACTAGGTGCTGTCACGATGCCTTCGGAGGGGAAATCGGGTCGTGACACTATCTAACGCTTAATGTGTAAATTTGTTTGCATGCATTTGTTGTCTAGGTGTGGAGGCTAACTTGAGCCCTTTATTGCCTTTACATGAAGTCCAACTTTTTTGTATGTCGCCTAATTTTATCATTTCTGAGGAGCATGAGTTAAGTCTAGAACTATCGCCTCCTGGGCCATAGGCATGGGACGGGTAGTGCACGCATAAGGCACAATTTAGAATCAACTAGTTCGCTCTAGGTAAAAACTTAAAGATAGTAATCGGGTAGCAGGAGATGATAATCTATGCCCGCTGAATAATACGAGTAACACCCCATCTTGAGGGAGTTACGAAGTATTATTTATGTTGCACGGGGTGATCCTTCAGGCTAAAAAACTTAGGACCCCCACCCCCCCATATTGTCTTTAAATCAATTATCTGTGTTTATTCAGTGACTTTCTAATAATGAATTTTTCCAAACTTCTTGTTTTTCTCTCTGACCATTTGACTAATTCATATAATTATGGTAGGCTATAGTTACGTATTTTAGTCGCTTATTTTCTGGACTTTTGATACATATTCGACCTAAGGAGGCTAAGGATGATTTGGAAGAATCCGAGCACAAGGATTTCATCATTCCTTCCTCACTCAAGACCCGATTTTGGATTGAATTTATGTTTTCCTTTACTTTAAACTTATTTGTGATGAATTTCTCCATATCTATGGAGTAGTTCCCTTTAGGGATCGATGGATTTGGTGTATTGATGATTGTTTGTGGACTATAACTCTAGTTTTATGTATTGAAGCATTTTTAGATGATTTAATTGTTTCATCTATATTCACTTGTTAATGTAATCGAGAGAGGCATAACTTCTGATATCTTTGCATTATATTGATGGTTGAGTTCATTAATTCTTCTTAGTAATCGAAAGAGGCTAGTTGAATCATTGATTAAACCTAGTTAGGAGAATAATCAAAAGAGGTTTTCCTAAAAACCAATCCACTATACATTCTTGTATATCTTCACGTGTTTAAATTGGTTCATCTCGTATGGTTAAGACTTAATCGAGAGAGGATTTTTTGCTGAACATTTGAACTAATAATTGAGTGAATTCGAGAGACTCACTTAAACATTAGAAATGAATTATCTCGAGTAGATCCCAAACAATTATCTTGCACCTATCATATCAACCCCTATTTCCTCCCACTAATAACTTCCTTGCTTATCTTTGTTGTGATTGTCATTAGTCAATAGCTTTAACTTCTTAGTTAATTTTAGTTAGAAATCATATAAATCTCAATTGTTGATCATCTTGGATAGCGATCAATCTAGAAACTAAGAGAATATTGTTTAAATCCAATCCCTGTGGATATTATATTATTCTATACTATATTTGACTATCGAGCATAATTTAAGTGTGTGTTTCGAGCTTGTCAAGGAACCGCTCCCAGGACCAACTCTAATATAGATTGTGGACGTAAAATTTAAGTTTTTTTACTATCTCTGTTATAATCATGAAAAGAATTGACTATGTTTTCACCTGCAGCAGCTGTATAAAACAGGTAACGTCTCTCATGAGGCCCATGCACGCGCGAAACATCTGCCTATAAAGGTAAGCTAGAATAACTCCACCCCGTCTTTAACCAGGTAAGTCATCTAGTCGTTCCGGATGATGTAGAAATCGCAAGCTGACTAGGTTTCTCGAAGTGTCGGGAACAGAATACCACCAAAGATCATCAGCAACAACAGCCTCATCTGTTGGTCGTTATCCTCTAGCGGTGAGTCATCAGTAATCTTCGCATGTAATGCCACTAGATGCTGTCTAACGGGTATCTGCTACAATTAACTGGCACCACTCTCAAGGCAGTTGGCTCTGCAGGTTGAAAACCGGTGAGCCTTTGCAACACATGAAGGTAGTCCTCTCCTCTATAGTCCCTAAGAGCATGGGAGTAAGATACATGGATACCATCAACCGGTAACCTGAAAAGAACCTCCACGTCCTCTAGCGTGATGGTAGCCTCGCCGATGGGTAGATTACGTGTGCATATCTTATCGTCACCACTCTATCATAACCGTGATCAGGGCCCAGTGGAATTGCAACTGGATGATCTCTATAATCCTGGTAAAACCCATCCGCGAAAGGCGTCTAACTGTATGGGGATGCAGTGTGTGGTCCCTAATGAACTCCCACAGATCGTCTATATGTCTGGGTGGAAGATCTGGGACAGATACTGCCCATCCCATATGTGTGAAGACATATTGTTTCCCTGGAGCAATAGTTGCTATCGAGATGCAGGTTCTGGATGCACATGGGGAAGCTCCATGACGATGTCTGTAAATTGAACAATATTTAATAAAGTAATTTCCTCTTTAATTATTTAGCATCTTTAAATATATTACGATATTTTTATATTAATATTTAATCGATAAATTTTTTGTACTATTACTTAGGTTGAAACACTTTTTATATTATTATTTTATATTTTGGTTTCTTACATTTTTTACTAGAATTTGGCAGGGTTTTGTTTATCATCTTTTTCAGCTATTTTTGGGTTATAAGAGAATTAAATAATTAATTTTCATAACTAATCATGACATATTTAATAACTATTCATATAATAATACTTAGGTTGATAAATATTCTATATTGTTGTTTTATAGGTTAGTTTCTTACATTTTTTGACCAAAATTCGGGATGGTTTTGTTTGAACTATCATCTTTTTTTTCCCCAAATATTTTTGGGTTAACAGAGAATAAAATATTTAATTTTCATCACCAATTTAACGACTCGACCGGTTGTTTTAAACTCTAGCGCATCATTCAGCGGTTTGAGGCCTTGAGTAGATTCACTTTAGGTATTATGACTTGCACGTTTGGTCGGAATTGAATTTCGGGAAGTTCAGAGTTGATTCAGATGGAAAATTCTCATTTCAGAAGCTTTAAGTTGGAAGAATTGACTATGGTTTGAATTTTGAGTAAACAACCTCCGAATCGAGATTTGAAAGTTCCAACATGTTGGTATAATGATTTTGGACTTGGGCGTATGTAACGACCCGGCTGGTCGTTTCGTGAGATTAGCCTCGTTTCTCCCGTTTCTGCTTTATCATATGTTGCTTATCCTATTTATGTTGTATCGGGTCGGTTGGTTCGGGTTCGGAGTGGTCGTGGTGAGAACAGAGACACTTAGTCTCTTAAAGTAGCTTAATAGTTGAAAAAGTCAACTGGGAGTTGACTTATTATTAAACAACCCCGGAATGTGGATTTTATGGCTCGGATATCTTCTTTAGGTGATTTGGGACTTAGGACTGTGTCCGGAATGAATTTTTGATATCCTGTGTAGAATTAGGCTTGAATTGGAGAAAGTTAGTTTTTGGCGATTTTCGATCGGACGTGGAAAATAGGCTATCGGGGTCGGAATGGAATTCCGACAGTTGGAGCAGGTTTGTAATGTCATTTTGGATATGTGTGCAAAATTTCAGGTCAATCGGATGTGTTTTGGTTGGTTTCGGCATCATTGGCAAAATTTAGAGGTTTCAAAGTTCATAGGCTTGAATTTGATGTGATTTTGGTATTTTTGCGTTTTTTGGTGTTTTGAAGGTTCGACTAAGTTTGAATGAGGTTATGTAATATGTTTGTATGTTTAGTTGAGGTCCTGATGGCCTCGGGTGTGTTTCGGCTGATTAACGAACCAACTCTTGGCTTCAAAACTTGGCAGATTTTGTTGGTGTGAGTTTCTGGTTTCCTTCTACGTGGTCGCGGGAGGATGTTTGCGATTGCGTAGGCCTAGATGGGGATGGAAGGATTATTGTTAGATACGATCGCCTGGTGGAGGTCACGATCGCGTGAGTATGAGGTTGTTGTGCAGTGCGATCGCGTGGTGTTGTTTGCGTTCGCATAAAGTTTATGGGTGCGTGAGTGGGTTGAGTCGTTGTTCTTCGCGATCGCATAAAGTGGTTTGCGATCGCGTGGGTTTATGTCCTACTGAATCGCGATCGCGTGTGAATGTCTGCGATCGTGTAGTGTAATTTGATGGGCAGCAGATTCGTTCTTCGCGATCGCGTGGGAGTTTCCGCGGTCGCAGTGAAGAAAGAGGCCTGGGCAGAATAGTTTTTAAGTTCTAATTCGGGGGTTCTTGGCCATAACTCAACATTTCATTAGAGATCTCTGGTAAAGGAGATTTTGGATGAGCTTTTCAGTGGGGTTCTTTTGGTAAGTGTTCTTCAATCATTGTTGGTTCAATTTCATGAATTTGTCTTGATGTTCACCATGCAATTTGAGGAATTAAAGTAGAAAAGTTGGGAAAAATGGGAGGAAAATTTTGAAAAATACTTTTGGTGATTTGAGTGAGAAATTGTGGTCCGATTGTGGTGTTCTTGGTATGTATAGAATCGTGGGAGGATGTGGATTCTAGTGATGTAAATTTTATAGAATTCCGAGACGTGGGATCGGGGCTCGGGTTTGGCCAAATTTCGAGAATTGTGTCTAAATTGATAGTTTTCAATTGGGTTGTGTTCCTTTAGCGTATATTGATGATGTTAATATGGTTTTGGTTAGATTCGGAGAATTTGGGAGTCAATTCGAGGGGAAAGACCATCGCAGAGTAGCTTTTGGGCTGTTTTGAGGTAAGTAACAATTGTAACTCTTAACCTGAGGGTGTGACACCTGGTATGATATTGTTTTGGTAAATGAGGTGATACACATGCTAGGTGACGAGTGTGGGGGTGTGCACCGACAGGGATTGTGACCTGGTCCATCCCGTAGCGACTTTTAAGCCGCGTATTCGATTTGAAACCTTAAGATATCCTGTATTTTAGAAATTTATACTTGTTTATGGGCTCTGAGCCATGTTTGAGGCCTTGTGCCAACCTGTTTAGACCCTCAGAGGTACTTTTAGACTATTCTACCACTATCCTGATAGAACAATTGCGAACTCAGTCATGTTTCCTACTTGTTGTTATTTTCACTATTATCACACTACTTTGAAAACTCGGAGAAACATTTTGGGCTGAGTCCTGTGAGTTGAGATGAATTGCCCAAGTGGCTTGTGAGGATGACTGAGTCAGGCCGAGAGATGAGTATGTGAGGATAGTTATGGATCGGACTGCACGCCGTAGAAATATATATGTGTTAGGCTGAGCGCCGAGTATGTGAGGATAGTTATGGGACGGGCTTCACGCCGCAGAAATATATATACTGGATAGTTATGGAACGGGCTGCACGCCGCAACAATATATATATTATATATTACATATGGATTGGGTTGCACGCCGCATCAATATAGATTATATATATGGGACGGGCTGCACGCCGTAGCAATATACATATTGGATCGGGCTGCACGCTGCAACAAATATAGCGCTTGGACTGTAGGAGCCCCTCCGGAATCTGTACACCTCAGTGGGCGTAGTCGACTATTAAATGGATTGGGCTGCACGCCGCAACATATGTTATAAGGATCAGGCTGCACGCCGTAGCAGTATAGGTATGTATATATATGTGTTGGATCGGGCTGCCCGCCGCAACAATTGTGTGTATTCATGATACTTGCTGAGTACGAGTGTCTAGTGTGAGCATGAGATACTGATAGTGGAGTCACGAATGACTGAGAGGCTTGCCCGAGAGGATTTATTGTGAGTGATACTGTGCCCGAGGGGCTTATATTTTATGAAACTACTATTTTCACTCTTCGTTACACTGAGCCTCTGATGATAATGTTGGACAAATGATTTTATGCGAGATTTTAAATGGAAACTGGAGTTTTATGAAATATTTGGAATGTAGATTCCTGACTTGATTCATTCATTTACACTGTTATTCATTATATGGATTTACATGATTTATAAATGCTCGTCACTACACTCAAGTTTTTAGTTACTTTGATTACTTACTGAGTTGGCGTACTCACGTTACTCCCTTCACCTCTGTGTGTAGATCCAGGTACCGGACCATTTCACTAGTTGATTTCCGGACGTGCTTGGAGTTGTTCGAGGATCGAGGTAGCTGCTCAGTGTCCCCAGCTCACCTCCTTTATTTACCTCAGTTCATAGTTTTTGTCTTTTGTACTCCAGGCTTTGTAGTAGCAGGTCACCTTGTTGTACATTGTATTTACAGTTCTAGATGCTCATGACAGTTGACTCCAGGTTTTGGGAAAGTGTATAAATTTTTCATCTCATTTTGCTGTTTTAAAATCTGCTAATTTTGGGAAATTATGAAATATTATGATAGTCTGTAATGGTTGGCTAGCCTAGTTCCATGATAGGCGCCATCACGGCCGGCTTAGGATTTGGGGTCATGACAACGTATGTCTGGATCGGTTTTTGGATGACCCGAGGGCGTTTTGGTGCTTATTGTGGAAAAGTGGTATTTTCGAAGAATTTCAAAATTTGGGTTGAAGTGTATTTTAATATTATCGATGTTCGCTTGGGATTTTGAGCCTGGGAATAGCTCTGTATGGTGATTCTGGTATTAGGAGCGCGTCCGGATGTGAATTTGGAGGTTCGTAGGTCATTTGGCGAAAGTTCAAAATTTGAAGGTTTTTGGAAAGTTTGACCGGGAGTGGAATTTTTGATATCAGGGTTGGATCTTGATTCCAGAAGTTGGGACAGGCACGTGATGTCATTTGGGACTTGTGTGCAAAATTTGAAGTCGTTCCAGATTGATTTGATATGTTACAACACAAGATATAGAATTTTGAAATTTATAAGTTCGAATCGAGGCGCGATTCATGATTTTGATGTTGTTTGACGCGGTTTGAGGCTTCGACTAAGTTTGTATTGTGTTTTGAGACTGGTTTTTGCAAGTGGACGGGGTCCCGGGGGCCTCGGGTGTGTTTCGGAGGTTTTTGGATTGTGTCGCGCTCTTATTTGTTGTTTCAATGTCGTTTCTTTGGGAATAAAGGGAACTATTGAGACAATGACCTTTTATTTGTGATAAAATTGAACCATTATATCCGTATCGTAATTACGGATCCATAGCAACAAGAATCATCGAATTTCAATGTCGTATGAGAGAGTTACGCCCATCTCCGTGTCATACAAAATTGATGGTTTCTGGTGCGAAGTTTTGTTCTTCGCGAACGCGAGTGAGTTTCCGCGAACGCGAAGAAGGATTTCTGGGTTGACCGGTCAACGCGAAAAATTTCTCTTCACGAACGCGAAGGTCTCCCACGAAGGCGATGAAGAAAAATCATCTGGACAGTGTTTTAAACCGAGAATGTTTTTGGGCATATCTTGAGTTCTAGAGCGTCGTTTGAGGTGATTTTTGTGGTGTTGTTGTCATCTAAACAAGGAGATAAATATATGACCTTTATTTTGATGTTTCTCCATGATTATTTCCGTTGGTTATTATTTTTATCCGTGTTTGGATTATAGAAATTGGGATTTTAAGCCCTAAAGTTGAGAAATGGTAAATCCTTGATTTGATGGTCGATTCATGGATGAAATTGGATGATTTCTAGATATATACCATATGAGTTTTGGGTAATATTTAATTTAGAAAAAATTTGGAATCCCGACACATGGGCCTGAGAGTCGACTTTATTGAATTTTCGAGCGGAGTTGGGGATTGTTATAAATTGATTTATTATGAGTATTAGAGTATATTTTTATTGGTTTGCACGTTGTTTGACTAGTTTAGGAGTGACGGGCATCGATTGAGGTGTTAGAGTGGCGTTGGAGCCGGTTATGGAACTTCGGAGCAAGGTAAGTCTCCTGTCTAACTGTGTGAGGGGGAAACTGCCCTTAGGTGATGTATTTGATATGTGTTACTGGTTTTCGGGGCTACGTACGCACAAGGTGACGAGAGTACATGCGTAGCTAAGTCCATGCTATTGTCCGGGTAGACTTAGGTTCACACCCATGCTATAGCTGTACTATTTGAGTTGTCCCTTGTCTATTAAATTCCTTTATTTTACATTACAAATTGAAACTAGACTTGTGTAGAGTGATAGACTCGCTATTGTAGAGATTCAACGGGCTTCGTGATAAACTGCGAATAATTGTACTCCTCTTACGAATTTCTCCCACATTATGCATTCTCATCAAAAGGTTTTCCCAAAGCTTCTTATAACTCACATGCCCCTTCGTGAGTGAGGTCAAGGACCCGTCAAAGATTCTTATTCTAATGGGATCGGGCCGTTCGCCTCGGAAGGATAGATACATCTATGGTTCGTGCCGTTTAACCCTCAGCGGTGCGCACATCTTATGGGATTAGGTCGTTTGCCTCGGCAGGATTATGTACCATACTCTCATGGGAGCAGGCCATTCGCCTCGACAATGTAATAGATGTATATATGGTTATGTACCAGATTATGATGGGATCGGGTCGTACGCATCGATATTTCCATAAAACACTCATATGGAATCGTACGTATTATTTGTCCAAAAAGCCATTGTATCTAGGAGTTTTCTTGATTTGAGTTATGACGACCTATATGGTGAGGTCCATTATTTATTTACATACTCCGGTGGAGGAGGTAACTACTAATCGAGGGTTTGAGCTTATTGTTGAGAGGAGGATTGTACCATGTATTTATACTTGTTTATCTCGTTTATTTACTCTGACCCATATCTATTTACTTCTTACTGTATTTGTCTTATTGGACCACTAGTAAGTGTCAATGTCGACCCCTCGTCACTACATCTACGGGTTAGGCTAGATACTTACTAGGTACGCGTTGATTTATGTACTCATGATGCATTATTGTGCAGATATACATATATGTTTCAAGTGGTCCTCTGGGTGCAGAGGCGCGACTGTTGCATGGACTTTACGGTGAGCTGCACTTCCTTGATATGATCCGCAACATGCAAAGTCTCCATCAGAGTTATTTATATTCCCCGTCGAACTTGTATTTCAGACGGATGTCGTATCATTGTTGTACTCATTAATGATGTTCATGCACTTGTGACACCGGATTTTGGGGATTCTTACGGGATTGTTCATTATTTTAGTTCGTGTAAATATTATCACTTACTCTGTAAATTCTATTTCATACTTCTTATTTAATGAAATTATGATTTCAACTACTAAAATGAGTGAATAAGTTAATCATTCACCGTTGGCTTGCCTTACAGGCGATGTTAGGTGCCATCACAATCTTTAGTGGATTTTAAGTCGTGACAACTAATAAGATATTTTAGTAATTATTCATATAAAAAATACTTAGGTTTATAAGAATTTATATTTTTATTTGATACGTTAGTTTCCTACATTGTTTAAATAAAATTCAGCAGGCTTTTGTTTGAACTATCATCGTTTTAAGATTTTTTTGAGTTATAACAGAATTATTATTAAATTTTCATAATCAATAAAGATATATTCAACAATTATTCATATAAAAAATACTTCAAACTTAATAGTAAATAATATTGAGTTTATTTCATCCCTAACGATTTGTTTGTTAACTCTCATATTTTGCCCAATATTTCCGACGGTGTCACTTTTATAATGTTAAATGATTATTTTATGATTTCTATCTAAGATCATTTGGCGAGGTTCATCCCTCAGCGTGGGGATCTTTCTGGAAATAAAAACTTGTTTTGTCTCCGCGAAATCTATTTCAGTAGAGCGTATGATGTCGATGGCCCGACGTAGAGCACTGATAATTATCTACTAATACATTAAATCCATAATTGAGTACTCTAACCAAGTTTGTTAATGAGAGAACATAGTTTTTATTGTAGACTACAGAATCCTAAAGAGCACTTAAGTCACACTACTCTAAATGGTCATAAACAAAATCAACTACCATAAGCTAAAATTTATTTTCAGTTTTACTACGCTAAAGGCACTACATAACAATTAAATGCTAAACATAATACTAAATGGCACTAAACAACAATTAAGTCACATATTAATATACGTACAACACTAAAATCACATATAATACTAACTATTATATATATATATATATATATATATATATATATATATATATATATGTATCAGTTTTACTACGCTAAAGGCACTACATAACAATTAAATGCTAAACATAACACTAAATGGCACTAAACAACAATTAAGTCACATATTAATATACGTACAACACTAAAATCATATAATACTAATTATTTAATATATATATAATTATAACAAAATAGCATTTTATATTAGAAAAAACAAAAATATAATTATATCAGAAAAAGCATACAACACAGTAAAAATAACAAAATAGCATTTTATATACATGAGTTTTACCACAAAGTAAGTCGGAATACCCCGATTTACAGTTTTTTAAAATGTGAAAAATTGATGATTTGGGAGCTGAAACAGGCAATAGACAAGATCCATTACACGACAACATCTTGGATCTGGTGTTAGCTCGCTAACATACGGAGGGGACATGATATTTGGGGAACGAGTGGGCTCCAATATAGCTTTTAAACTTTAAAAATAGGGGGGACCTTTTTTTGTATCTGTCGCGAGGAAGAAGACTGGGCGGATATTTGTACAGGTATAAAGCATAGATGGGATGCGCTATACCTACCTGTAAAACAAGTTCACACTGACAAGTTTGAAAGATCAAAGAATGAGCAGTTGAACAATTCTGAAAACTCCTCAAATGCGGTCCAAAAAACTTAAAGTGTGTTAGCAAAAGCTAATGTGTGGCCGCAAAAGCTGAAGTGCGATTGCAGAACTTCCCTACTAAAAGCACAAGCAATGTCGATCCAGCAAAGTGCGGACTGCAAAAGCTTATGTGCGGCCGCAGAACCCTCCGAAGGGCATTTTTGTTAGAGATTTCGGAAGCCCTATATATTGAGCTTTATGACCTTTTTAGGCATCTTTAACTGTAGAAGCTGGGAGTTAGTTACTTTTTGCATTTTTGAGCAAGTTTAAGCTACAATTGGAGAAGATCTTCCAATCTTTCTTTTATTTTTGGTTTTATGTCTTTGATTTCTTCTTATTTTCATCTTTCCATGTCTTTTATTATGAGTAGCTAGACTTTTATCTAGGGTTATTATCCAACCCTAGTGCGTAAACTTTATAGGTTATTCATATTATGCTTGTTATTGATTGTGTTAGTGTTATTTAGTCTTTAAAGTCAGAATTGATGGTTGAAAATATTAATTCATGCCTTATTTACCTTGTTCTTACTTGAGTGAGGAATTTAGTCTAGGAAAACTTGGCTAACAAGAAATTGAACTAGTTGAGTTAGTGATTAATTTAATTAGAAGATTAGAACTAGCGATAGTGATAATCTAACTTGGGGTCATATTCAATTGCACTTATAGCTACACAGTTGGACTTGAGAAAGATAAATTGGGCATAATCACTCTTTAATAGAGAGATATTGAGTGAGTACTTGAATATTAAGAGCCATATTAACCCCGATCTATCAATCAAGCATATATTGACTTTAACAGTTAGGTTTACACCTAGGTTAATTACAATCCTAGGCTTTTCTCTATTTGTTAAAACTTCAAAAACATTTTGATTATTACTTGTTTTCTAGCTTAGTTCACAAATCACACTAGTTAATTAGTGAAGTTGATACACCTCATTTTTTTGAAAGTCAAATTGACTTGTATCAAGTTTCTCGCTTAAATGTTTACCATAACACTCATATTAAACTCCTTGAGGTTCGGTCAGGATTCACGTTGGGTAATTATTATTGTAACAACTGTTTCATATCCCTTATCTGGGTGTGACTTGGACCTGATCAACTACATGAACACAGAGCTATGCCCCAAATCACGAAGAACATAAGATCCCTTTCTCAAACCACTCCTTGTGATCGCGACTCACCTCCCGCGATAACGAGTCATACCAATGATACCTGAAACCAACAACTGCAAATCAAACAGAAAAGGTCCAAAACCATCCTATAACACACCTAGGCCTCCGGGACCCCGTCCAATCAAACCAACAAATCCCAATACTTTATCCAAAATTATCCAGGGGCTCGAAACGCAACGTATAACATCAAAAACAAGAATCAACGAACAAAATCTTTCTCTGAACTTTCAAACCTTCAAACTTCGCCAAACGCGTCCCAATCACACTTACCCATTTCGGATTACGACCAAACTTCACACACAAGCTTCGATCAAATTAATGGACCTATTTGAGGTCTCAAAACACCACCCAGAGTCAGATAACACCAAAATCTATTCCAAGTCAAACTTAGCAAATTCAAAGACCTTCAAAATGAAAACTTCTAACAATAAGCGCTGAATCGCTCCCGGACCATCCGATACTCAACCCGAACATAAGCCAAAATTTAAAATCACCTTAAGAACCTTGAGGAACCTTCAAATTCTGTTTCTGAGGTCATTTAATCAAAAGCCAAACTTGGTCCACTCTTCTAACTTAAACCTTACGAATTGAGAATTATTCTCCTAAATCAACTCTAAACCTCACAAAAGTAAAAATCAACTATACATGCAAGTCATAATGAATCATATGAAGATACTCGAGTTCTCAAACCTTTAAACGACATGCTAAAGCTTAAAATAATTTGTCGAGTCGTTATATCTGAGGGGCTCGGGTGCGTTTCGGATTGGTTTCAGGCTATTTTGGAAAGACTTGAGGTTTTTGGTGTTGCAGTCATCACATTTGTGATGGCCAGCTCGCAAATGTGAGGCTTGCATTTGCAACACATGGGGAGAAAGGGCCAGCATCGAAATTAGGTTGCAATTACGATCAAGGCAATTCCAATGTATTTGTTGCAATTGCAACGTCTAAGGCTAGGGGAAACCTTCGCATTTGCAAACACCGATTCACATTTCTGATCTGCGAAATTGCAAACAAGAGTTTGCAATTCCGATATTTGTAACCGGGATAAAAATAAGGGATTTCGGGAGTTGCTTATTTTATTCCATTTTTGAGACCTAGACTATACTAAGAGGTGATTTTGGAGAGATTATTCTTCCCTGCTTCAAGCGTTAGTAACTTAACTTATTTTTGATTAATTTACATTACTTTCAATACATTTTCATCCCTGAATCTAAGATTTCATATAGTAGAAATAGGATTTTTGAGTAGAAACTTAGGATTTTATATTTTAGAGATTTTGACCTTGATTAAAGGTAGATCTTGAAACAAATCACATATTTGGAGTCGGGGATGAAAGGGTAACTGGGATTTGGTCTTGATTTTGGATTTTGACCAAGTGGGCTCGAGTTGACTTTTCCAAATATGCTAAAGATATAACCTTTTTTATGCTAGGGTAGATTCTAAAGCTTGTTTGGACTAATTTGAACATTATTTGACTAGATTCGAGTTGTTTGGAGGCTTGTCCTAAAGGGAAAGTGGTGTTAGATTGTTGATTTTATTCCAAAAAGAGGTAAGTATCGTGGTTAACCTTGACTTATGGGAATTAGGATGTAACTGGGTCTATTTGATACATGTTCTATGTGTTGGGGCAGCTAATATGCAAGGTGACGAGTACAATGTGTTGTCATGGGATAATCCATACGAGAAGAACTAGTTTATTACATGTCTTTACTTATTACTTTCGTGTACTTATTTCATGTCTTCACTTGCTATATGCCTTTACTTGTCACATGCCTCTACTTGATGTTTTTACTTGTCACGTGCCTAAACTTGTTATATGCCTTTACTTGTCACATGCATATACTTGTCACGTGTTTATACTTGTTACATGCTTTTACTTATCTCATGCCTTTACTTGATTCATGCCTTATTCTTCTATGATATGTTGGATGGTGTAAGACTACTAGATTGTTCACGTGTTTATGAGTTTTTGGAGTCCTTGTTGAGATATATGTGAGGGGCTAGCTCTTGGATATTGGGCTGCCTATCATACTTTGTCGAGTTCAATTTTCCTTGTTAATGTATTCTTTCTCTTTGTATTTTGTTGTGAATCTTTCTATTTTTGGTCACTTGTCTGGTGTTCCCTTACGATTTAGTATATTGGATTGGGTTGCACACGACAACAATATTAATTATTGATGATGTTGAGATTTGGACCAGGTAGCACATGATTTAATTATTGACTATATTATGATTAGATCGGGTTGCACGTTGAAATGGTACTGTGATTGAATCGGGTTGCATAATGCAATGATATGATATCTTGTGCTTATTTCTTGGTTGTTATTCTCTGTTGTGGTATTTGTGTTATAAGGTTAAGCCGTGTTGTCATTTTCGAGAACCTTGTTAATTATTCTCTTATTTAATATTATGCTTTTATTCCTCTCTTTCTGTATTGCTACTTTTTCGCTTATTAGTTGCACAAGTTTATAAGTAAGTACCTTGTCTTAGACTCATCACTACCTTGTTGAGATTAGGCTTGATATTTATTGAGTGTATGAGGTCAGTTGTACTCATACTACACTTCTGCACTTCTTATGCAAATCCCAACATTGGTCCTAGTGGCGGTTATAAAGGTGATTTGCTTGGATATATCAGAAGACTTAAGGTAGTGTTGCATACCCGTTTGCAGACTCAGAAGTCACCTTCCTATCTATTGTACTGTTAAATTTCACCAAACAATATTATACTTTATTTTAGACTTTGTATTTAGCACTCTTTAGAAGTTCATTTACTCTGTGACACCAGTATTGGGAGGTGTTTATGACGGTTGTGGTGGTTTCAAACTTATTATGTTGTTTTCATAGCTTTTATATTTTATTTATAATATTCTGACGTTAGATGTTTAATTGTGCTTCTGTTATTGATGTTAAGTGTTGACTTGACTAGTAAGAAGTGTTGGGTTCCATCACGACCTCTTGGTTGGTTTTTAGGTCGTGAAAAGTTGGTATTAGAGCGCTAGATTGCATAGGTTTCACAAGTCATGAACAATCTTAGTAAAGTTTTGAGGATCAGTATGGAGACATCTGTACTTATTTTTGAGAGGTTATAAGACATTAGGAAATTTTACTTTCTTTCTATCTCTATTGTGGGAATTTTCTCTATCCTAAAGTTTGAATCTATTCCCTCACAGATAGTGACGACACGTGCTTCAGCCATAGTTGACTAGGAGCCAGAGCCCCAGGTGGTAGCCCCTACCAGGGGTATGAAAGTCACTCAGTATGAGACGAGGTTTGTTAATTTGTGTCGCCATGTAGTTATCCTGATCCCTATTGAGAGAGAGATAATGCAGAGGTTCATCGAGGGGCTTACTTATGGTATCATGATTCAGATGTATAGAGAGGTTGGGACTGAGACTTCATTTACTCAGGCAGTGGAGACTGCAGTGAGTATTGAGCACATTTGTTGCCAGGGGAGAGATATGACAAGTGATAGGAGGCCTCGTCATTTTTGGTGGTTTTAGTGGTGCCTCGTTTGGAGGTAAGGGCCAGTTTGGTAGAGTTAACGCTATCAAGCAAGTTCACTCAGCGCTCCAAGTTTCTAATGGTACTTCAGGAAGCCATGGTACTTATGGTTCTTGCCCACGACAGTCATTATACAGTGCACCCCTAGCTTAGGGTCCTATTAGTACATCACTGATGTAGAGTTTCTATGGTTGTCATTTGGGTAGTCAAGGACAACTTCGGATTCAACATCCATGTAAGCCGAATGGTTGCTTTGATTGCAAAGATGCATTTCACATCATGAAGTTTTGTCCCAGGTTGCAGAGTGGTGTGCCATAGCAGGGTACTGTAACGATCCGGCCGGTCGTTCCGTGAGATTTACCTTGTTTCCCCCATCTCTGCATTTGTTATATATTACTAGCCTGTTTTTTTTGTGTTGGGTCAGTTGTTTTGGGTCCGGAGTGGTTATGGTGAGAATTGAAGCATTTAGTCTCTTAAAGTAGCCTAATAGTTGAGAAAGTCAACTGAGAGTTGAATTATTGGTAAACGACCTCGAAATGCGAATTTTATGGCTCGGATAGCTTTGTTAGGTGATTTGGGACTTAGGAGTGTGTTCAGAATATTTTTGTGATGTCCGGTGTAGAATTAGGCTTGAATTGGCGAAAGTTAGTTTTTGGCGGTTTTCGGTCGGCATTGGAAAATAGGCTATCAGGGTCGGAATGGAATTCCGGAAGTTGGAGAAGGTTCGTAATGCCATTTTAAATATGTCTGCAAAATTTCAGATCAATCGGAAGTGTTTTGGTTGGTTTCAGCGTAGTTGGCGAAATTTGGAAGATTCAAAGTTCATAGGCTTGAATTTGATGCGATTTTGGTGTTGTTGCGTTGTTTTTTGTGTTTCGAAGGCTCGACTAAGTTTGAATGATGTTATGGGATATGTTGGTATGTTTGGTTGAGGTCCAGAGGGCGTAGGGTCTTTTTCGGGTGATTAACAGACCAATTATTGGCTTGAAAACTGGGCAGATTTGTTGCTGGTGTGAGGTTCTGGTTTCCTTCTACGCGATCGCGGGAGGATGTTTGCGATCGCGTAGAGTAAAATTGTGGGGCAAGTATTTTGTTCTATGCGATCGCGTGGTTAGGATTGCGATCGCATAGGTTGGGCATGATAAGCAGTGCGATCGCGTGGGTGGTTCTGCGATCGCGTAGGGTATTTTGAAGCGCATCTATGGGGTGGATAATTGTTCTATGCGGTCGCGTGTATTGGTCTGCGATCGCATTGGTTGGTTGGTCTGTGCATCGCGATCACGTGCGAAGGTTCGCGATCGCAGTGAAGGAAATTTTATAGCTGGGCAGAATGTTTTAAAAGGCCTGTTGTGCGAAATTGGCCCATATTTCCTCCATTGTTGACGAGTTGGGAGCACTTTTGAGAGGGAATTGAAGGGAATCACTTGGAGGTAAGGATTTTAACTTCATAACTCGTTTATATGTCGATTTCTAAGTAATTAAACCATAGAATTTGTTGGAATTAAATCCAAATTGGGGAAGAAGGGTGCATGGGAAATTGATTTTTCTTTTGAGGATTTGAGTGGAAAATTGTAGTCCGATTTTAGTGTTCTTGGTATGTATAGAATCGTGGGAAGACGAGGATTCTAATAATGCAAATCTTATTGAATTCCGAGACATGGGCCCGAGGCTCGAGTTTGGCCGAATTTCGAGATTCTTGTGTAATTTGATAGTTTTCGATTAGGTGGAGTTCCTTTGATATATATTGATGATGCTAAACTGGTTTTGGCTAGATTCGGAGCAATCGGGAGCCAATTTGAGGGTCAAGAGCATTGCGGACTAGCGTTGTGGCTCGGTAGAGGTAAGTAATGGTTATAAATCTTGTCCTGAGGGTATGGAACCCCGGATTACATAATTCTCACTGATTTTTGAAAGGCGCACATGTCGGATGACGAGTATGTGGCGCATACTAATTTTTGGATTGGACTAGGTCCTCTAAGCGGCAACTAATGAGTTGCACATTTTACTCAAAACTTTACGTTGAATTATGTTCTAAAGATTTGTGAAATATTTGGGCAATAAGCCGTGTTTGGGGCCTCGTGCCGATCTGTTAGAACCCTTGGGGGCTTTTTACTGCTGTTTTTCCTCACTATTTGTTGATGATTTCACTCAGTCTCATTATGCATACTGTTTTGTTTTCAACTCAGCCTGATTTACACTACATGAGCATTAAAATGATGTTTTGGGTCGAGTACCCTGTTTTACTACGCCCGAGGGGCCTTTCGAGTGGTTCTGCTGAGTGTGGACGAGGGCCAAGAGTGATGGTGAGGTGCTGAGTGATATTAGCGCTTTGGCTGAAGGAGCCCCTCCGGAGTTGTACACACCCCCAGTGAGCGCGCCGAGTGCCGAGTGGCGAGTGATTGGGAGGCATGAGTGAATGTGAGGTGCTGAGTGATGGTGAGGCGCTGAGTGACTGTGAGGCATGCCTGAGGGGCTGATTATGATACATGTTTTTGCCCGAGGGGCTACTTATGATTTTACTACATTCATTTGCATCCTAAATCTTTTGATTTGAAGTGTTTAAAAATGTGCATTCTTTAAAGGACTTTTTCTGAAGTTGGTTTTTAGGCATGATGATTTTGTATATCTATGTTTATATTATTCGAAAGTAAGGTTGTGTATATTGTGATTTGATGGCATTGATTTTTGTGTGTTTCCTTGCCGCTTAGACATGATTTATTTTCATTACTACTGAGTTGGCGTACTCACATTACTCCCTGCACCTCTGTGTGCAGATCCAGGAGTAGATATCGAGCATTAGCGTGTTATTCCGCGCGGAGCCAGATTTGCGGGATATAGAGGTAGCTGTTCAGCGTTCGCAGCATCTCTGTTTTCCCTTCTTGTTGTATTTAGCTTTCATTCGAAGGTTTTGTATTATAATAGTTTATCTTGGCTTATTTCTTCTAGATGCTCATGACATGTTGGCTCCGGTTTTTGGGGTAGGCGGTAATGTATAATTTGCCTACTTTATTTAGTAATTTCTATATATTTTATGAAATGCTTGAAACTTGATTGAGACTTTCAAAAAAGAAATTGCGAACATGCGGTAGTCGGCTAGCCTAGCTCCACAATAGGCGCCGTCACGGCCGGTTTAAGATTTGGGGTCGTTATAGTTTGGTATCAGAGCCTAGGTTACATAGGACTCAACGGTCATGAGCAGGTTTAGTAGAGTCTTGCAGATCGGTACGGAGACGTCTGTACTTATCTTCGAGAGGCTGCCGAACTTTTAGGAAATATTTCTATCTTTCTTGAACTCTTTCGTGCTAATATTTTGATTCTTGAAATCTGAACTTACGTTGTTTCATTCTCTCACAGATGGTGACGACACGCCATACCGATCAGAGTGACCAGTCACTGACTAACCAACGAGAGGTCGAGGCCGCGGTCGAGGCCGTGGTAGAGGTAAGGGGCCAGCCCGCGCAGCAGCTGGTGCAGTACCTCAGGATCCCCCTATCGATCATGATCAGGTTCCCGCCGATGGTGTCCCAGTGGGACAGGCTCAGGCACCAGCTTGCACCAGTTTGGCTCAGGTTGTCGCCATGTCTTCTACTGCCACCACAACTCAGGCCGGGAGAGGCAATCAGACTCCAGCTGCCCGGGTACCTGAGCAGGCTGCACAGGGTATTCAGGTACCGGGAGCAGCCCCAGCTCAACCAGTTGCTTCGGTCCAGGATTATGTGGTCCCTTATGCCTGAGGACGAGCAGTGCAGGTTGGAGAGATTCAGCAGACTTCAGCCTCCGACTTTCAGCGGTACAGAGGGCGAGGATTCCCAGGGATTTCTAGATAGGTGCCAGAGGATACTACGTACCGCGGGTATTTTGGAGACCAGTGGGGTCTCATATGTTACATTTCAGTTTGCGGGTGATGCCTTTACCTGGTGGGAGTCATTTGAGAGGCGTAGGTCGGTTGGTTCAGCACCTCTCACCTGGCAGCAGTTCTCTACGATCATTTTGGAGAAGTATGTTCCTCAGTCCCACAGAGAGGAGCAACGCAGGCAGTTTGAGCAGCTGCGCCAGGGAGAGTCATCAGTTACTCAGTACGAGATGAGGTTTTCCGAGTTGGTTAGGCATGCTTCTGAGATTATCCCTACTGATAGGGAGAGGGTGAGGAGGTTTGTAGATGGTCTTTCTTATCAGCTTCGGTTATTTATGACTCGGGAGAGAGTATCGAGTGCTTCATTCGAGCAGGTTGTTCACATAGCTCGAGATATTGAGTCCGTTCGACGCCAGGAGCGGGAGGAGAGGGAGGACAATAGGCCTCGTGGTTCGGCCAGTTCTAGTGGTGCTCCCCTCAGGGGAAAGTTTCAGTAGGGTAGGGGTCGTTCATCCAGGCCTCCTCAGTCAGGCCGTCCAGCATATAGTGGTGCCTCCTGGGGGCAGGGTCCCTGTGGTTCTCAGTCAGGCCGCACTTCATTTGGTGCCCTCCCAGCTCAGAGTGCAGCTCGATCACCCCTAGTTCAGGGATCTTCTATGCATGAGTCTTCCAGTGGCTGTACGGGTGCTAGGGGTTCCTATCAGTCGCTGCCTCCAGCTCCAGGGAGGTATTTTGAGTGTGGAGAGTTCGGGCACGGGTGGAGGCAGTGTCCCCGTCGTTCCGGTGGATCTTCTCAGCAGAGGGGCCAGCCCTCGACTTCAGCTCCAGTCACTTCACCACCTGCCCAGGCAACCAGGGTTGGTGGTCAGTCAGCCAGAGGCCGCCCTAGAGGGGGAGGTCGAGCAGGGGGAGGTCAGGCTCGCATGTGTACATTTCTAGCTAGACCGGATGCTATGGCCTCAGATGCTGTGATCGCAGGTATTGTCTCAGTCTGTTGCCGTGATGCCTTGGCTTTATTTGACCCCGGTTCTACATATTCCTATGTTTTTTCATATTTTGCCGGTTTTCTGGATGTGCCCCGTGAGTCTCTAGTCACCTCTGTTCATGTGTCGACTCAGGTGGGCGATACTGTTGTTGTGGACCGCGTGTATCGATCATGCATGATATCTATTGGGGGTCTGGAGACCCGAGTGGACCTACTGTTACTCAGCATGGTCGATTTTGACGTGATATTGGGCATGGATTGGTTATCTCCATGTCATGATGTTCTTGATTGTCACGCTAAGATCGTGACCTTAGCCATGCCGGGGTGTCGAGAGTTGAGTGGAGAGGTTCTTCCGAGTATATGCCTAGCAGGGTGATTTCTTACCTGAAGGCTCAGCGCATGGTTGAGAAAGGGTGTTTATCTTATTTTGCCTTTGTGAGAGATGTCGGTGGTGAGACTCCCGCTATTGATTTAGTTCCTGTGGTCCATGACTTTCCGGATATGTTTCCTGCAGACCTGCCAGGCATGCCACCTGACAGGGATATTGATTTTGGTATTGACTTGGTGTCAGGCACTCAGCCTATTTCTATTCCACCGTATCATATGGCACCGGCGGAGCTAAAGGAATTGAAGGAGCAGCTTCAGGAACACCTGGATAAGGGGTTCATTCGGCCTAGTGTGTCACCTTGGGGTGCACCGGTGTTGTTCGTGAAGAAGAAGGATGGGTCCATGCGTATGTGTATCGACTACCAGTTTCTGCCACTAGCGGAGTTTGCATATTATAACAACTATCAGTCAAGTATCCAGATGGCTCCGTATGAGGCTTTATATGGTAGGAGGTGCAGGTCTCCGGTTGGTTGGTTTGAGCCGGGCGAGGCTAGGCTGTTGGGCACAGACTTGGTTCAGGATGCTTTGAGTAAGGCAAATTTGATTCAGGAGCAGCTTCGCACGGCGCAGTCTAGGCAGAAGAGTTATGCGGACCGGAAGGTCTGAGATGTTTCTTTCATGGTTAGGGATAAGGTGTTGCTGAAGGTGTCACCCATGAAGGGTGTTCTAGATTCAAGAAGAGAGGGAAGCTGAGTCCCAGGTCCATTGGGCCATTTGAGGTGCTTCAAAGGGTTGGGGAGGTGGCTTATAGGCTTGCTATGCCTCCCAGTTTATCGAGTATTCATCCAGTATTCCATGTTTCGATGCTCCAGAAGTATGTTGGTGACCCTTCCCATGTTTTGGACTTCAGCACGGTTCAGCTCGAGGGTGATATGTCATATGAGGTAGAGCCAGTGGCTATTTTGGGTCGACAAGTCATGAAGCTGAGATCTAAAGATATAGTTTCAATGAAGGTTCAGTAGAGAGGGCAACCGATAGAGGATGCCACCTGGGAGATCGAGCGGGAGATGCCAGACAGATATCCTCACTTATTCGAGACTCCGGGTATGTTTCTAGACTCGTTCGAGGACGAACGTTTGTTTAAGAGAGGGAGGATGTAACGACCCGGCCGGTCGTTCCGTGAGATTTACCCTGTTTCCCCCATTTCTGCATTTCTTATATATTGCTAGCCTGTTTTTGTTGTGTTGGGTCAGTTGGTTTGGGTCCGGAGTGGTTATGGTGATAATTGAGGCATTCAGTCTCTTAAAGTAGCCTAATAGTTCAGAAAGTCAACTGAGAGTTGACTTATTGGTAAACGACCTCGAAATGCGAATTTTATGGCTCGGATAGCTTCGTTAGGTGATTTCGAACTTAGGAGTGTGTTCAGAATATTTTTGTGATGTCCGGTGTAGAATTAGGCTTGAATTGGCGAAAGTTAGTTTTTGGCGGTTTCCGGTCGACAGTGGAAAATAGGCTATCAGGGTCAGAATGGAATTCCGGAAGATGGAGCAGGTTCTTAATGTCATTTTGGATATGTCTGCAAAATTTCAGGCCAATCGGAGGTGTTTTGGTTGGTTTCGGCGTAGTTGGCGAAATTTGGAAGATTCAAAGTTCATAGGCTTGAATTTGATGCGATTTTGGTGTTGTTGCGTTATTTTTGGTGTTTCGAAGGCTCGAATAAGTTTGAATGATGTTATGAGATATGTTGGTATGTTTGGTTGAGGTCCCGAGGGCCTCGAGTGTGTTTCGGGTGATTAACGGACCAATTCTTGGCTTGAAAACTGGGCAGATTTGTTGCTGGTGTGAGGTTCTAGTTTCCTTCTACGCAATCGCAGGAGGATGTTTGCGATCACGTAGAGAAAAATTGTGGGGCAGGCATTTTGTTCTATGCAATCGCGTGATTAGGATTGCGATCGCATAGGTTGGGCAGGATAAGCAGGGCGATCGCGTGGGTGGTTCTGCGATCGCTTAGGGTATTTTGAGGCGCGTGTATGGGGTGGAGAATTGTTCTATGTGATCGCATGTATTGGTCTGCGATCGCATTGGTTGGTTGGTCTGTGCATCGAGATCGCGTGCCAAGGTTCGCGATCGCAGTGAAGGAAATTTTATAGCTGGGCAGAATGTTTTGAAAGGCCTGTTGTGCGAAATTGGCTAATATTTCCTCCATTGTTGACGAGTTGGGAGCACTTTTAAGAGGGAATTGAAGGGAATCACTTGGAGGTAAGGTTTTTAACTTCATAACTCGTTTATATGTCGATTTCTAAGTAATTAAACCATAGAATTTGCTGGAATTAAACCCAAATTGGGGAAGAAGGGTGCATGGGAAATTGATTTTTCTTTTGAGGATGTGAGTGGGAAATTTTTGTCTGATTTTAGTGTTCTTGGTATATATAGAATCGTGGGAGGATGAGGATTCTAATAATGCAAGTTTTATCTAATTTCGAGACGTGGTCCCAAGGCTCGAGTTTTGCCGAATTTCGAGATTCTTGTGTAATTTGATAGTTTTCGATTGGGTTGAGTTCCTTTGATATATATTGATGATGTTAAAATGGTTTTGGCTAGATTCGGAAAAATCGGGAGCCAATTTGAGGGACAAGATAATTGCGGACTAATGTTGTGGCTCGGTAGAGGTAAGTAATGGTTATAAATCTTGTCCTGAGGGTGTGGAATCCCGGACTACATAATTCTCACTGATTTTTGAAAGGCGCACATGTCGGATGACGAGTATGTGGTGCATACTGATTTTTGGATTGGACTAGGTCCTCTCCGCGGCAACTAATGAGTTGCACATTTTACTCAAAACCTTACGTTAAATTATGTTCTAAATATTTGTGAAATATTTGGGCTATAAGTCGTGTTTGGGGCCTCGTGTCGATCTGTTTAGACCCCTTGGGGGCTTTTTGCTGCTATTTTTCCTCACTATTTGTTGATGATTTCACTCAGCCTCATTGTGCATACTGTTTTTTTTTAAACTCAGCCTGATTTACACTACATGAGCATTAAAATGATATTTTGGGTCGAGTACCTGTTTTACTGATTCGCCCAAGGGGCCTTTCGAGTGGTTCTGCTGAGTGTGGCCGAGGGCCAAGAGTGATGGTGAGGTGCTGAGTGATATTAGCGCTTTGGCTGAAGGAGCCCCTCCGGAGTTGTACACACCCCCAATGAGCGCACCGAGTGCGGAGTGATTGGGAGGCATGAGTGAATGTGAGGTGCTGAGTGATGGTGAGGTGCTGAGTGACTGTGAGGCATGCCCGAGGGGCTGATTATGATACATGTTTTATCCCGAGGGGCTACTTATGATTTTACTACATTCATTTGCATACTAAATCTTTCGGGTTGAAGTGTTTAAAAATGTGCATTCTTTAAAGGACTTTTTCTGAAGTTGGTTTTAAGGCATGGTGATTTTGTATATCTATGTTTATATTATTGGAAAGTAAGGATGTGTATATTGTGATTTTATGGCATTGATTTTTCTGTGTTTCCTTGCCGCTTAGACTTGATTTATTTTCATTACTACTGAGTTGGCGTACTCACATTACTCCATGCACCTCTGTGTGCAGATCCAGGAGTAGATATCAAGCATTAGCCTTTTATTCCGCGGGAAGCCAGATTTGCGGGATATAGAGGTAGTTGTTCAGCGTCCGCAGCATCTCTATTTTCCCTTCTTGTTGTATTTAGCTTTTCTTCGAAGGTTTGTATTATAATAGTTTATCTTGGCTTATTTCCTCTAGATGCTCATGACATGTTGGCTCCGGGTTTTGGGGTTAGAAGTAATGTATAATTGGCCTACTTTATTTAGTAATTTCTGTACATTTTATGAAATGCTTGAAACTTGATTGGGACTTTCAAAAAATAAATTGCGAACATGCGGTAGTCGGCTAGCCTAGTTCCACGATAGGCGCCATCACGATCGGTTTAGGATTTGGGGTCGTGACAGGTACTCGTAATATGATTCTGGCACCAGTTGCTACATCCCCTGCAGAGCTAGCTAGAGGCGGGGATTAGCCATCTAGAGGTGGAGGTCATCCAGGAAGAAGATGTCCTAGAGGGGGAGGACAGACTGGAGGGGCTCAGTCCCGTAGTTAGGCATTCCTGGTAGACTTGAGGCGGAGGCGTCTGATTTAGTCATCACGGGTACTATCTCAGTCTGTCATAGAGATGCTTCTGTGTTGTTTGATCCGAGTTCTACTTATTCATATGTGTCTTCATATTTTTCGTTGCACTTGAGTATGCCTCGTGATTCTCTTAATATTTTGTTTATGTTTCTACATCAGTTGGGGATTCTATAGTTGTGGATCGGATTTTCCAGTCTTGTATTGTTACAATTAATGTTTCTTATAATATAGTTGATTTCTTATTGTTGGTTATGGTGGATTTTGAGATTATTCTTGGAAAATATTGGTTGTCCCCATATCATGCTATCTTGGATGGTCATGCCAAGAATGTGAATTTAGATATGCCGGGGTTTCCTAGGCTAGAGTGGAGAGGGACCCTTGGTCATTCTACGAGTACGGTGATTTTATTTTTGAAGGTGCGATGTACGTTTGAGAAGGGGTTTTCAGTGTATTTGGCCTACATCCGGGATTCTAGTGTAGATGTTCCTTTCATGATTTCAATACCTATTGTGAGAAAATTTCCAGAGGTGTTCCCTGCAGATTTATCGGGCATTCCACCCGATAGTAATATTGAATTTTGTATTGACTTGGTTTCGAGTATCCAACCTATTTCTATTCCACTATATCGTATGACTCCATTTAAGAGAAGTAATTGAAGGAGAAGTTGTAGGATTTGCTTCATAAGTGATTCATTAGACCGAGTGATTCTCCTTGGGACACGTCAATATTCTTTTAGAAGAAGAAGGATGGTTACATAATTATGTGCATTGATTATCGGCAGTTGAACAAGGTCACAATCAAGAACAAGTGCCCATTACCTCGTATTGGTGATTTTTTTCACCATCTAAAGGGTGCGAAGATATTCTCAAGATTGATTTAAGATCTGGCTACCATCATATGAAGATTAGGGCTTCTGATGTCCTGAAGATAGCTTTTAGGACTCACTATGGTCATTATGGGTTCTTAGTGATGTCATTTGAGTTGAAATATTCTAGAAGCTTTCATGGATCTGATGAACTGGGTGCTCAAGAATTATTTAGATACCTTTGTGATTGTGTTCATTGACAACATCTTGGTTTACTCTCATAGTAGAGAAGAGCATGAGGAGCATTTGATAGTAGTAATTCAAACTTTGAAGGATCGTCACTTTATGCCAAGTTTTTGAAGTGTGAGTTATAATTGGATTCAGTTTCATTCTTGGGTCACGTGGTGTCCAGTGAGGGTATCAAGGTTGATCCTAGGATGATTGACACAGTTCAGAATTGGCGTAGACCTACTTCAGCTATAGAGATTCGAAATTTCTTGGGTTTGGCAGGTTATTATCGACGCTTTGTTGAGGGATTTTCTTGTTTGCAACTCCATTGACCAAGTTGACTCAAAAGGGTGCTCCTTTTAGATGGCCTAATGAATATGATGAGAGCTTTCGAAACCTCAAGACTGATTTGACTAGAGCTCCAGTGTTTGTGTTGCAATTAGTTTTAGGGCCTTATACCATGTATTGTGGCGCTTCGCGTATCGGACTTGGTCGGTACTGTTGAAGGATGGTAGATTGATTGTCCACGTGTATTGTCAACTGAATACCCAGGAGAAGAACTATTATGTTCATGATTTGGAGTTGGCAGCTATTGTGCACGCACTAAGATTTGGAAGCACTACTTGTACGATGTGTCATGTGAGGTATATATTCATAACCTTAGTCTTCAGCACTTGTTCAAGCAGAAGCATTTGAATTTGAGGCAGTGAAGCTGGTTGGAGTTGTTGAAAGACTATGATGTCACTATCTTTTATCATTCAAGGAAGGCTAACATGGTAGCCAATGCATTGAGTATAAAGGCGAAGAGTATGGGTGGCTTAGTATTTATTCGAGCTATGGAGAGGCCACAGGCTAAGGATGTTCAAGTCCTGGCTAACCTGTTTTTGAGATAAGATATTTATGAGCAGAGTAAAGTTCTTGCTTGTGTGGTGGTGCAATTGCCTTTTTTGGAGTGCATCAAGGCTCTGCCAGTTCGATGATCCTTATTTGTTGGTGTTGAAGGACATGGTGTAGTGAGGTGGCGCAAAGAAAGGTTGCGATTGGAGATGATGGAATTATGCTACTTTAGGGCCAAATTTGTGTTCCGAATGTTAATGACTTGAGGGAGTTGACTCTTAAGAAGGCTCACAGTTTGAGGTATTGTATTCATCGAGTGTCTAAAGATGTACCGTGACTTGAAGCAGCATTATTGGTGGCGTAAGATGAATAAGGACATTGTTGGTCATGTTTTATGGTGTTTGAATTGCCAACAGGTAAAGTATGAATGTCATAAACTAGGTGGTTTTACTCAAAGGTTGGTAAGACTAGAAGTGGGAGCACATTACTATGGACTTATTGGTAGGATTCCACGGACTTGGCGAAAGTATGATGCTATTTGGGTCATTGTGTATAGGTTGACTAAATCCCCGCATTTTATTTTGGTGATGACTTCTTACACTTCAGAGAAATTGGCTTAGATCTACATTAGAGAGATTTTTTGCTTGCATGATGTGCCCATATCTATCATTCTGATTATGGCCCTCAATTCACATCGCACTTGGAGAGCTGTTCAGCGAGAGTTGGGCACAAGTGGAGCTCAACACTGCATTTCACCCGCATAAGGATGGCCAGTCCGAGCAGACTATTCTAATCCTTGAGGATATATTAAGAGCATGTGTTATAGATTTTGGAGTCCATTGGGACTAGTTTCTATCACTGGCAGATTTTTCCCACAACAAGAGCTATCAATTCAGCATTCAAATGGGCATCGTATCAGGCGTTGGTAGACGGTGTTGTTTCCATATTGATTGGTTTGAGCCTAGTGAGTCTAGGTTGTTGAGTACGGATTTGGTTCATGATGCTTCGAAGAAGGTGAATTTAATTCAGGATTGTCTTCGGACAGTACATAGTAGGCAGAAGAGTAATGCACACAGGAAGGTCAATGATGTAGGTTTTATGGAGGGTGAGAAGGTACTTTTGAAAGTTTCACCTATGAAGGGTGTGATGAAATTTGGAATACAATGGCAAGTTTAACCCGAGGTTTATCGACCTATTTTAGATCTTAGAGAGAGTTGGAGAGGTTACTTATAGGCTTGCATTGCATCCTAGCCTAGTAGGAGTACATCCGATATTTCATGTTTATAAGCTTCAGAAGTATCGTGAATATAAGTTGCATGTTCTATATTTCAACACTGTGTAGCTTGATGAGAATCTGACTTATGAAGAAGAGCCGATAGCCATTGTAGAGGTTTGGAAGTTGAGGTCTAAGAAAATTCCTTCCATGAAAGTGCTTTGGAAAGGTCAGCCTACTGAGGAGGCTACTTGGGAGTCCGACTCCAATATGAGGAGTAGATATCCGCATCTTTTTTGCAAGTTTAGGTACATTTCTATGTCTGTCGTGGACAAACATTTCTTTTAGAGGGAGATAATGTAACAACCCGATAGGTCATTTCGAGTACTAGATTTTGGTTCGTGATTTGAAACCTTTAATAACTTCATTTGTTGATTTATGACTTGTGTGCATGCTTCGTTTTGATTTTCAAAAGATTAGATTTGTTTTACAAAGAAATCTTGATTTTTGAACTTTAAAGTTGTTCGAGTTGACCATGGTCAACATTCTTGATAAACGACCTTGGATCGGTGTTTTGATGATTTCGGTAGGTTCGTATGATGATTTTGGACTTGTACGTATATTTATTTAGGGTCCCGGGTGACTCGAGGCCGTTTTTAATGCTTATTATTGGAAGTAAGCATTTGAATTTATGAAAATGTGAATTCTTGAGTTCTTATGATTAATTCTTTATTGTAAATATTATTTTAATGTTTAAAGCTTTCGAACAAGTTCGTATGAGGTTATCAAACTTGTTTGGATGTTAGGATTGAGACCCTAGGGGATCGAGTGAGTTTTGAATAGGCTCCAAGGAGCTATAGAAAGACTTGAGGTTATTGATGCTGCAGTTATAGTGTTTGCGATGGCCAGCTCACAAATTTGAGGCTCGCATTTGCGACACATGAGGATAAAGGGATAACTACATATTTGTGAAGCTTAGGTCGTAATAGGGATCTCGCAATTGCGATGCGTTTATCGCAATGGTGACTCTTGAGGCTAAGGGACACCTTCGTATTTGTGAACATTGATTCGCATTTGGAGCTACGCAACTTCGAGCAAGAGTTCTCAATTGGGATATGTTGCGCCCCCTTTTTCTCGCAAAATCGTGTTTCGACATTTTGACAACTCCTTTTGAGAGAGTAGGGAAAAGGAATTGATTGTTAGAGTTGCCACCTAACGGATTAAGGTGCGTTAAGGCACCTATAGCAAATAACTCAGATTATACCAGCTTGCATCACCAGATATCGAGTAAGGGATCAAATTACCTTGAGGGAAGGTGTTAGGCACCCCTCGAGGTCCACAACGGTACTTAAATTATGCGTATTAGTCTAAAATAGTAAAGAAACTATTTAGTAGGGATGGGGATCCTGAATTTTTTAGCCTATAGGATCACCCCGTGCAACATAAATAATACTTCGTAACTCCTTCGAGACTGGGTGTTACTCATATTATTAAGCGGGCACAGACTATCATCTCCTGCTACCCGATTACTATCTTTGAGTTTTTACCTAAAGCGCTCTAGTTGATTCTAACTCATGCCCTATGCGTGCACTACCCGTCCCCTTACCTAAGGTCCTGGAGGCATTGGGACCTCTATTTAGGATGGTTCTAGACTAGGCCTAAGTTGCTCAAAATTGTAAAATACTAGGCGACAAGCAAAATAGTTAGGACTTTTTAAATAAGGATAGATATGGGCTCAAGTTAACCTCCACATATAAACAGCAAATGCACGCAACTAATTAACAGGTTTTATTAATCGTAGAATCCTATAGGCAGGATATCTATGTGATGTTGAACATGCAAGCAGTCGTATGTAGAATCAGTTTCTTAATGCGAGTGTTAGGACCTACGTATATTTGCCTACTGATTTTAGCTCAGTACAATATATGGGTGTTTCATACAATAGTGAATAACAACAAATCACAAGAATATGTCCCGAATTATTTATTTAATCCTATAGGCATGTTGTCTAGGTGATTGATAGTGATAATCGAAGAAGCGTATTCAGAATTAGTTAATAGAATCCTACAGGCATGATTTTTACAAATGAACTGCTTTTAACCCTATAGGCATGATTTCTACAAGTGTACTGATTATAACCCTATAGGCATGATTTCTACAAGTGAACTGCTTTTAACCCTACAGGCATGATTTCTAGAATTGAACTGATTTTAATTCTATGGGCATGATTTCTAGAATTGAACTGATTTTAATTCTATAGGCATGTTTTCTACCGTTAGACAGTGTATAAGCAGGAATTTACACATATTTGGCCATAAAACAATTAAGCCAAGTATTGACCTATAGGCATGGTTGCTAACACACAATTACTGGGCAAGTTGATACACTTAAAGGCATGATTTCTAACAGATCACATCGTTAGTCCTATAGGAAGGATTTCTAGTATGTAAACACAATATAGAACCTATAACATTTCAACAAACATGATATGAAACTTATTAGCAAAACCAACAGCACAAATAGAGACCCTATAAGAAGGATTTCTACCCGACCTTGCAAATGAAAATAATAAACTCTTCCCAATTTCACTAAATACCCCAGAGTTGTTTGTTACAAAATTATTGCAGACCAGGTTAATGAATGAATTACATAATAAAATAAACTATAGAGAGCCTACAATAGGCCCAAATACACCTAGGCAACCCAGTTCTTCAACCCATAACAACTCCAAGGCTCACTTTCACAAGTACAGAACAATCAGTGGTGAATGATTCACCCATAGCACACAGAACCCAGGTCTCTAGTGTGTCAAAGTTCCCAAGGGATTCAAGAACCCAGGGCAATGCTCACACTAGAGAAAAAATGCTCAGAAATAGTTCAAAGAATATTAGAAACCAAACCCCAATGTGTCAGAGTTCACAAGGGTCTCTCATGAACCCCGAGGAGTGCTCACACTGGGGAGGTTAAAGATAGAACCTAAAGGACCTAAGAATTGGGGTTTAAGGTAGCAACACATAAAGGAGGCAATGGTCAATGGACAGATTTTAAAACATGTTTGATTTTAGGAAGCCAACATAACAGAGTTCAAAACACAGAATAGTAGACAACAAGATTTGAACATATAGGCAGAATTGCATTAAGAAGTCAAATTGGCAAGATTTGCAAAGTTCTTCATGCTTAGGTGCATAGTACTTACTAAGTTAAAGTCTGAAAGGCCTAATTAGGCTGAGTGTACATGCTAGCATTAAGGACAACTTTGCTCAGACTATATTTAAGCATGATATGAAGGCAAAAAATTAAATAATCATATGGAATCCAAATTAATGAAAGACATACTAAAGGACAAATTATCAGAGTACATGAGTGACAGAAAACAGGTTTAATAACAATAAAAATTTTGTAACGATTCAGGACAGGTGAACTGATAACATCCTAGTATTACCCTAAAGATTGCTAAATTCAGGTCAAGCTCAGAACTAACAAGACAACATACAGGAAACAAATTATAAGACATTAAGATAATCCCTAAGAGGATTCATATTATTCAAAATAACCAGTCTCAAAACTAATAGTATCAATTATAGAACTAAAGAAAATCATACAAACATGAAATTGGTAGAGTCATGCTCAGAATGAACTTTAAATATGCTGGATCGTAAACACAGGTCATGGGTGTATAGAAATAAAATGGTAAAGGGATAGTCACTCACCAGTTAGTCAAGAAAACAAGAATAACACCACAATAGTCGAAAGCCTAGAATATTTGGCCTTGGCTTTAAGCCGGCCAAGACCAGAAGTAAAACGAGATAGCAAAGAGAATACAGAGCCAAAACCCTAAGTTTTTAGTGAGATTACAGTGATTCGAGTTTGTCCTAAAGGGGAAAGGGGAGGGGTTTATATAGTGACAGAGATCGAGCAAACAAGTAAGGAAAAATGTGAATCAAACACAACTAAAGCAATCTCAATCAAATAAAATTGGATTAGGGACGCAGAAATAAGAAAACCCTAATTTTAGGAAAATAGAATTACTGACAGAATCACACACACAATGAATAGAGACACAAATAGCACCAAAATCAATGAGTCGAGATGATTAATTAAAAAATATCTAAAAGATTCTAACTCTTAAGGCAAGTGAAAAGAAATCAGCAGAATCTAAATAAGGAAAGTCTAATTCACACATAATATGACGAACATAGACAAGAAACACCCAAAATCGAGGACTTGAACCAATTTTGGTTTGATTTGAAGAAAATCTGTAAACCCTAGTTTTAGGATAAACTAAAATCATCAAAAATATAGATAGAATTAGACTCACACGGTAGCATAAACGTGTGTAGACGAAATATCGTCTAGATTCAAGAAAATGAGAGCCAATCGGACAGAATCAGGTGGTAGTACTTGCCATGTTTAGGCAAGTACTAAGTAATACCATAGAGTATCAACCAGTAGCGAGATTATACAGATATGGTAAGTAAATAGGAAGAGAATTCCATTAGAAGAGGGATTAGGAGAGGGGATTAGTAGTGTGACTTCTAGGGTTAGGGTTCTTCATAGGGTGAGATATTGAGAGGATTCAATGACGGCGGGTGAGATGGAATGGGGGGAATTAGGGTTAGGGGCTAATATTAAAAAGTAGGTTGACAGGGGGCCGTTGATCAGGATTTAAAATGGGAGTGGGGCGGGTCAGTTGAGTGGGTCGCGACCAGGTAAGAGTAATTGGGTCGTTGGTTTTGGACTGGGGCTATTGGGTTAGGCATTTTAGATGTTGGGATGGATTTATTTGGGCTGGCTTGGGTAGCGTAGGTCCGAAAATAGGAGGAATTTAGGGCTATTAGTTAAATAATCATTTTTAATTAATAAATTAATTTGTACAAATGATAAATAAAATAGTGAAAATAGTATTTGTGCATAAAAATGGTTAACAACAATTATTTATCACTATAAAAATATAAAAATTTATTTTTTGCATAGATAAAGTAATTATAAGTGTATATGGGCTATTATGCAAAATGTGCAATTTTAGCCTTAAAAATACAAATGCAATTATAATAAATGTACCAAAAATATTTAAAACTTAATATGGATATAAATGATGAATTTAGATGATAAAATCATCATAAAATTATTTGTGATGCAATTAATGATTATTTACTTAATAAACTATGGAAATAAATTGATTTAAAAAATCTTTAAAATTGTAGAAAAATTAGGAAAAAATACTTGTATGTGTTCATGAATCAAATGATGATGAATATGCACTATTTTGAAAGTATATATGTATATTTGAAATATATGAGGAAAACATTGAGTATCAACATAATATCTGCAATTGGGATAAAAATAATGAATTTTGGGAATTGCTCGTTTTAATCCATTTTTGAGACCTAGACTATAGTAAGAAGAAACTTTGGAGAGAATTTTCTTTCCAATTTTAACAATTAGTAACTTTAACTTTTTTTTAAATTAATTTTTATTACTTTTCATAGATTTTTATCCCTAAATTAAGATTTCATAAAGTAAAATAGAATTTTTGGGTAGAAACTTAGAATTTTATATTTTATAGATTTAAACTTTGATTTGCGAACATATCTTGAAATAAATCACATATTTGGACTCGGAGATGAATGGGTAATGGGGATTTGATCTTGATTTTGTGTTTCAATCAAGTGGGACAGGAATGATTTTTGTTGACTTTTCCAAATATGTTAAAGATCAAACCTTTTTGATAACATTGTAGCTTCTAAATCTTATTTTGACTTATTTAAACATTATTTGACAAGATTCGAGTTGTTCGAGGCTTGTCCTAAAGGAAAAGTGGTATTGGATTGCTGATTTTGTTTCGGAAAGAGGTAAGTATCGTGGTTAACCTTGACTTGAGGAAATTAGGATGTAATTGAGTCTATTTACTAATTGTTCTATGTGTTGTGGGTGGCGAATATGCAAGGTGACGAGTGTATATTCATTGTCATGCGATAAAGCGTGCAAGAAGAACTAGTTTATTACTTACTTTTACTTATTATTTCCCTTTATTTATTTCATGCTTTCACTTGCTATATGCCTTTACTTGTTACATGCTCTTACTTGTCACATGTCTAAACTTGTTACATGCCTTTACTTGTCATATGCCTTTACTTGTCTCATGTATTTACTTGTTTTAGGCCTTTTACTTGCTTCATGCCTTATTCTTCTATGTTGCGTCGGATAATGTGTGACTACCAGGTTGTTCATGTGTTTATGATTTGTTAGAGTCCTTATTGAGATATAAGTAAGAGTCTAGCTTTTGGATCTTGGTTTCATATCATACTTTGTTCGACTTATTTTTCTTGTTGAATTATGTGTATTCATTATCTTTGTATTATATTGTGAACCTTACCATTTTTTGTTTCTTGTTGGGTGTCCCCTTATAATTTGGTATGTTGGATCGAGTTGCACGCCGCAATGGTATTAATTATTGATAATATTGAGATTTGGATCGAGTTACACGCTGCGACGTATTAATTATTGACAGTATTTTGATTGGATTGGGTTGAACGTTGCAACAATACTGTGATTGGATTAGATTACACGCCGCAATAGATATGATGTCTTGTCCTTATTTCTTGGTTGTTGTTATCCCTTGTGGTGTTTGTGTTATAAGGTTATGTTATGTTGTCATTTTCGGGAACCTTGTTATTTATTCTCTTATTTAATCTTATGCTTTTATTCGTCTTTTTCTATATTGTTATTTTCTTCAGCTTATTACTTGTATAGGTTTATAAGTAGGTATCTTGTCTTAGCCTCGTCACTACCTCGTCGAGGTTAGACTCGGTATTTACTGAGTACATGTGGTAGGTTATATTCATACTGTACTTCTGCACTTCTTATGCAGATCCCAGCATTGGTCCTAGCGGCGCTTCCAGAGGTGATTAGCTTGGATAAATCAGGAGACTCGAGATAGTGTTGCATACCTGTTCGTAGACTCTGAAGTCACCTTCCTATCTATTGTACTGTTAAATTATACCAAACAACATTATACTTTATTTTAGACTAGTATACTTTATTTTAGACTATGTATTTAGCTCTCTTTAGAAGTTCATGTACTCCGTGACACCAGTCTTGGGAGGTATTTATGACAGTTATGGAGGTTTTAGAATTATTATGTTATTTTCGTCGATTTCATACTTTTATTAATAATATTCTACTATTAGATGTTTAATTGTGCTTTTGTTATTGCTGTTAAGTGTTGGCTTGCCTAGTAAGTGATGTTAGGTGCCATCACGATCCCTTGGTTGAGATTTTGAATTGTGACGTATTGGCTAATGATTTTTTCGTTTATTTTTCTAATTTTATTCATATAGTTTTATAGTGAAAAAGTGGAGCACAATGGCTTGAGGGTAATAGTTGTGATAAAACTAGTGAAAGATGCGGGGAAGTAGAGATGGTGGTGGAGGAAATAAGGCAATAGAAGGAGTGGTGAAGGTACCGGCGGTGAAACAAGATAAAAATTCATAAATCAATTTAAAAATAGCAATTTGACAAAATTATTTTTTAAAGGTGGCCCACAAATTACACGTAACACTAAGAGCCCATTTGGACCGACTTAAAAAGTAGTTTTTTAGCAGAAATAACTTTTACACCGAAAAACAATAGGTTGGGGTTGTCCAACTTATTGCTTTTGGCTTGTTTTAAACAGTTTCTAATTTATTTTAAACGCTTTTTAACTTTGCCAAACACTAGAAAAAACTAAAAGGAGCTTAAAAACTAATTTGACTAGCTTAAAAGCCAATCCAAACACCCTCTAAGTATTTGACTTATCATCCAAGTTAGTGCAATTGAAACACACGCAAAATGTAACATACAAAGGTTCAGAAGTGTTTATTAGTACTCAACACATCAAGTAAAGGTGTTAAAATGTAACATACAAAAGTTCATCTACCAACTTTAAAAGTCGATGTGAGTTGAAGGGGCTATTTAGGCCATTTTGCCTAGTTAATTTTCCCTACTGTATGAAGGTAAATTTATAGTTCGAGGCTTTTTAAGTTGTGGACCCTTTATGATCTTTTCTTTCTTTGGTTTCTCTGGTGCAGAAACTTAGAACGTGGCCACTTCCAAATTGCAATATCAACAACTTGCTATACAACAAAAAATTAATACATGTAAATGGAGAAAAATATACTGACACATTAATCGAGAATCAAGATTCAATGGCGTTGAGATTTCAACCTTTTTCTCCCCTTTTCAACTTCCGCTCCACTAAACGAAGTCGCACAGTTTTGGCGCGCAACGAAGTCTCTGCCACTTCTAACGGCTATCCTTCCTCCACTCTTACCTCCAAGCAAGGTTGGCCACTGTGTGTATGTGTGTTTTAAGTATTTTGTCTCTGTTTTAGCTAATCGAGAGTCAAATTAACTACATATTAACTACCAATTTTTAACAAATGCGTTGTACTTTGATAACAAAAACTTATAGTAGTAAATTTAGTGTAGTTTCTGAATATGTGAACTTCAATTTAGGGAGAATGGTAGCTCCAAAAATTTGTCAAAGTAACACTATTCAACAAGCCAAAAGTGCCAAACAAATTGGGATGGGGGAGAATGTACTTACATGCTTCTCAATTTCGGATATTCTAAAATGTATTACTCCCTCCGGTTCACAATAAGTGACCAATTTCCTTTTTTATTTTGGTCGAAAATAAGTGTCCAGTTATGTAATCAAGAAAGAATTCAATTTGTTTTTACAAAATACCCTCTAATTCATATCCCTAAAAAGTTTTCTTACTCCTTACATTAAGTATTTAATTAGGGGTAGTTTATTCATAGTAGGTATTTTTGTATAGAATTTAGTATTTTCTTAATGAGTGTGCTAAAAGCAAATTGGTCACTTATTGTGAACCGGAGGGAGTACTCCCTTTGTTTAAAAAAAATTTGACACTTTTCAATATTTTCTTAACAAGAAGCATTTATTGCCACACTAGTGATATGACAAATTTAAGACCACAAGTTTCAAAAGTTTTAAAGGCATGTGAATAAGCTTATTTAAATCATAGTAACAGTTTCTTGCAGCTGTCTTTTGCAAGTTACATTACCATTCTGTGTTTCATGAAATTACATGGGACAAATGGAGTACTTTTTCCATATAAAAAAAAAAGGAACAAAACTATGCACAATATGTCTGCCTGTTAAAAATTGCTGGTTTCTGATTTCGCTTAAAATGTTCTTCATGCTTAGTATGCAACAGATTGGTATTCCTAGGATATGATAACTGATGATGTATCCAATTGTTAATCCATGAAATATGGACCTCAGCGTAAATTGGAAAAATGCGTACTTCTGAAGTTATACTATGAGAGGATCTGCTTGTGTAGACTTCTAATGCGGATAAGTTGTCTCCCTCTACAGGAACATGTTTATTTGACTGCAAGAATTATGTGCAGGCAAGCCAGAAGCAGATATCATTGTTATTGGAAGCGGTATAGGTGGGCTATGCTGTGGTGGACTTCTTGCTAGGTATGGCCAAGATGTTTTAGTACTCGAAAGCCATGATGTAGCTGGGGGTGCAGCTCACTCTTTTGATATTAAAGGGTACAAATTTGACTCTGGTCCATCATTGTTCTCCGGTTTTCAATCAAGAGGTCCTCAGGCAAATCCATTAGCACAGGTTGCACTCTATCTGCTTACAATTTGGATTTGTTTGTTTAGAATGTAAATTAATTCAAAGATAAGGAAAAGAGGTTCAGCAGTTGGTGTATTTGAGACAAAGAAACTAGTATTATTTCCCCTTTTCATTCCTAGACCTTCCTTCCAAATGTTGCATTCGTCTTATGTGGATAGAACACATCTTTAGGGCTTTATATATTAGCATTTTCTTTGTCGCATCGACATTCTTAAGCTGCCACTCATGAAATAAAATGTATGGGATGTTAACATATTAAACATCCGTGGAGAAGCTGAAGACAGTTTACTGGCTTTTTCTCTACCTGGAAGTTCATTCTAGAGTGTTGTTGAGCACCTAAGAAGCAGCTGATCAATCATGAATAGCAATGACCGCAAAAATTGCAGCAAATCTGTACTGTGAAACTTTGAAGCGCTAGCTATTGACGTTTTATGCATACGTTGAAGACGGGACATAATTATGGTCTTCCTCTTAATAGTTAAATATTTAGGATGTGCTCGAGTTACAAAATTCAACAGTACGTAAAACACTGAACTCAATTGCCTGGAATGGCTGATTGTGAAATCTTGTCCATTCACTATCTAACTGTGAGAGTGAAGAATAGTGCTGGCACTGACAAACGTTTTAATGGGATCAGTTCCCCTGATATACATAAGCAAACATGTATGTTAATGTGAAAGGATATGGTGGATGTAAACCATGAGAGGCCAAGCTGCTATAATCAACGGGCCAGTTTTTATAATTGTTTTCAAACACTTTTTATGCTGAATTCTGGTTTAATTGCCTTTGAATGAACTCTTTGAATTTATTTTTTATTTGTCAGTCAATGTGTTTCATAACTTTTAAGTTGGATGATATTAGAAACCGGCTTTGAGTTACTATTTGAAGAATCTGCTAGCTTCCCTTCCCCTGGATAGTCAGATATTCATTTATTAGTGCAACATGCTTTATTGACCATATGTGCTACCCTTTATGTAAAACTACTCCATGTGTTGTGTCCTGTAGATTTTGTTTTGGGGTGGGAGGGTAGCAAGAGGGATTTGAAGTTTTAGGACAATAGCTTCAATAAGTTCAGGTCACCAATTTTCATTTCATTCTTATTTGAAGAAAAGTTGATGTGTCCTGTTGCTCTGTAAATCTGGTAGAACAGATGGTCCGACGACAAATATGTTCTTGATCCTTAATGCCTTTGTTCAGTGAGAAATAAGTGACTTGCGGCTCTATTTTTTAAAAACATTCCTTTGCTTGGCCTAATTAACTTGTAATTCTGTACTGCAATTTATTGGACATTTAGTCTCTCTTCTTGTTAGCAAATGCAACTCAACTTGTTGATATGTTTCTCAGGTTCTTGATGCATTAGGTGAATCAATTCCCTGTGCAAATTATGACTCATGGATGGTATATGTACCTGAAGGTGAATTCTTGTCACGCATTGGCCCAACGGATTTTTTCAAGGTCTGACTTGCTCTTTGCTTTTGGTAACATGTTTCGTGGACATCAGTAAAAATTTATCCTGTGTGTTTTCATTGTATTTCCTTTAACACGCTTCATGATAATCTTTCTCACCATTCAGGATCTGGAGAAATATGCAGGACCAGATTCAGCGAGAGAGTGGAGGAAACTTCTCGTGAGTATTGGATACTTTCCTTACATGTTGTGTTTCTTACGTGATTTATTGCTTGAATACTCAGAGACTGAGCCACATTGTTTTACAATTTAGCTGAGATCTCTCGGTAGTCCCTTTCTCTCCAACTTTTGTAAGAGCTCTTTACTGTTCTCTGTTATCGAATCTTATCTCATTTGCATAGAGTGTTGTTTTTACAGGACGCAATACTTCCAATCTCAGCAGCTGCAATGGCTCTACCTCCTTTATCTATCCGAGGTGATTTGGGTGTTATTTCGACTGCTGCTGCTAGATATGCACCTTCTCTCTTAAAAACTTTTGCTCAAATGGGACCTCAAGGAGCCCTTGGTGCTACCAAGCTTCTCAGACCCTTTTCGGAAATCATTGATTCTTTGGGGATAAAAGACCCTTTTATACGAAATTGGCTGGATCTCCTAGCCTTCTTGCTTGCCGGGGTCAAAACTAACGGCATACTCTCAGCAGAAATGGTAATTATAGAACATGCATTTACCTTATAAGATATTTCTTGGAAGTTAATGTTATTTGCATCTATCAGAAAAAAATTGCTTGATCTTTGCTCAAGTGTCTCTAAATCATGCGTGTTGCTTCCTCCATGATGTTATTTGTAAAAATATGGTGACAAGCTAGCTGTTTTTTTCTCTTAGGATTTTATAATTCATCAGTTGCACTTTATACATTAAATACTGCATTGTACTTCTACAGGAGGACCTCACACACTAATATTGGAATCCGGAAATTTACCTTTTAGATTAATATGCTAATTTTGGTTTTGCGCACACTGCCATTGTCTACTTTTGTTCTGCTTAAGATTTTTGTTGGTTTTGCCGTGGAAATTAAGAGTTTCTTAAAGTTCACTTTTATAATAAGACCTCAGTTCCATCCTATGATTGGAACCCAAAAGGTCGTCTTGTAGATTACTGTCAAATTTGACCTGCACACATCGCAAATTGCCTACTTTTTTTCTAGTGAGTACCAGAAATTTTGAGCGTATCCCAGTAAGTTTTTCCCTTTTTATGGATTTCAATCTCGAGTTTGTATTTGTGGTTCACATTATCTGAGAGCTCAATTCGTACTAGAGGTGATTCAGTTTAAGCTTAACTTGTTTGCTAAACATGAAATATGTTCAAACCTAATGACAAAGTCCAAAGCATGGGAATCTTACCCTGTTTACACTTCTCATTTTGCGTCACTATTGACAAATGTGATGGCTGCAACAACCTACTTTTGCTGAATGAATTTAATGGGTTTCACTTGGTTGGCATGCATTGGGATTAAGCTGATCTTTTATTAATCTCATCTTCATGTCTCACAAATTCTTTATTTGATTTTATGTTTAACCTTCAATTTATTTTTCTTATTCATTAATGTAGATTAATCACTGTCATCCTTTATGCTTCATAGGTGTACATGTTTTCAGAATGGTATAAGCCGGGTTGCACTCTAGAATATCCACTTCAAGGAAGTGGAGCAATTGTTGATGCTCTTGTTCGAGGTTTACAAAAATTTGGTGGGAGGATTTCTCTCAAGAGTCACGTAGAAAATATAGTTGTTGAAAATGGTCGAGCTGTTGGAGTCAAACTAAGAGGTGGCCAAGTGAGTAAATAAAAACTATGATGCATAGTGAAATGATACACGACATTTTGATTAAGGTTGTGCTTTTTCCTTGTCAAAAACATACACTAAAATATTTTATGCTGCAGTTTGTCCGTGCCAAGAAGGCTGTAGTTAGCAATGCATCTATGTGGGATACCTTGAACTTGTTGCCTCCGGAAGTTGTCCCAAAATCATACCGAGACAACATCAAATCGACCCCACAGTGTGAATCGTTCATGCATCTGCATTTGGGTTTTGATGCAGAGGTAAGCTATAGCATAACGATGCATTGTTGGGAATTCTATTAGTAGGCTGTGGCAATTGAATATGACCTTCATGGATTGAAAGTAAAAGACCACATAAACTGGACTATCCAATAATATGATATAATGATTAGAAAGGTCATTTTCGAGGTAATTATGTTAGCACTATTCTGCTTGTTCCATTCTTTTATGCTCTTCCCCTTGTGGGTGGGTTGTGGAGATATTCCCTTTTTTTTCTGATTGACATTGCTTCACAGCCATTAAAACATGTCTCTGGGTGTCACGTTTCATGATTTCTTTTATGTCCATTGAAATGGATGTTTAGGGTATACGTGATGACCTGGGAATCCATCATATAGTAGTAAATGACTGGGACAGAGGGGTTGATGCTGATCAGAATGTCGTGCTGATATCCGTGCCCAGTGTGCTCAGTCCAAATCTTGCTCCACCCGGAAAGCATATTTTGCATGCCTATACCCCTGGAACTGAGCCATTTGAAATTTGGGAAGGTCTTGATCGTCGAAGCAATGAGTACAAAAACCTCAAGGCTGAAAGATCTGAGGTACTCCTTGTTCTCTTATTTAGTGATAATAAACAGTGGTCCGACTTCATTATCTACAAAATCTTGAGATGATAGTATTGCTGATCAATTTGCATTATTTATGTCTCATTAGTATGATGTTAGCTATCAAATTGTTAGATGTTGCGTCTTTCATCTTAAATCAGAAGTTAAGCCACAATGCTTAAGCGATTGTGCATAGCTGATTTATGCTATAGATATTTCCTGTTCAGTTTATTCTCGTTGACTTTCCTTTTCCTCCTCTGTGTTTATCTTTGCAATCTGTGTCCTTCGGTCAAGAACTTGTTGAACTTTTCACTTCAGGTAGCTGTAAATAGGTGTGCATATTGAGGTACCTTTTCACCTGATTTTCTGTTTACATGGCAGGTAATGTGGAGGGCTGTGGAGAAAGCACTTGGGCCAGGGTTTAATCGCGAGAAGTGTGAGGTGAAATTAGTTGGAACTCCATTAACACACAAAAGATTTCTTAGAAGAAACAGAGGGACTTATGGGCCAGCTATATTAGCAGGTAAGCATAGGTGGATCTAGGTCGGCTTCAGTGTGTTCAGTTGAACTCATTGCTCTCGATTGGATTAACTATGTATACATATGCAAAAAGAATTAAAGTTAAATTGATAATAAAATCACACTCATTCTGAAACCGCAGATCTTATATTGGATTCTCGTCTGCAGGTAAAGGCACATTTCCTGGACATTCAACACCAATTCCACAACTCTTGTGCTGTGGAGACTCTACTTTTCCTGGCATTGGAGTGCCTGCAGTTGCTGCTAGTGGTGCCATTGTTGCGAATTCGCTGGTTTCTGTGGCAGAACATTCACAGCTTCTTGATGCTGTAGGGATATGAGGAAGACTTTTAAGCTGGTTTAACAGCCAGTATTTTGATTCATCCTGTACATTGGTTATACTTTGTACAGTTCTTCCTTTGTGTACAATAATGAATGTAGCATTTTGAATCTTCTGCTCGAAACTAATCTTCTGCAAGTTTCTGCCGAGAATTTTGGATTCGAACCAGAAAAGGAGTTCTTGGAAGTTGGAGATCTCTCATTATATGTTAGTACATTAGTATGGGTTTAGGAGGTCAATGGAAAACGCAAACTAAAAACATTTTTCTTTGAGTTGAAATTATTTTTAGAGGCTACGTTGGCATCAACAATATTTAAGGCTTTAACAACACACGGTGGACTATATAGTAACGTAACGATCCAGCCGGTTATTTTGTGTATTTAAACTCCATTTCTCTATTTGATGCTTCATGTATGCTTGTTTGTTGTTTTGTGACACGTGAGGATGGTTGTTTTGGTTTTGGGAAGGTTTGGTAGTGAATTGAAATACTTAGTTCGATTGTTGGAAGCTTAAGTTGTAAGAGTTGATCAAGGTTTGAATTTTGGGTAGACGATCTCGGATTGGTAATTTTGGACTTTGGTGTATGTCCGGATTTGGATTTGGAAATTCTTAGGATGCTTGGGACTATTTGCCGAAAGTTGGCTACTTGAAGGTTTGGATAATTCATAAATTTGATCGCAAGTCGACTTCGGTGATATCGAATTAGGATTGTTGTTCCGGAGCTTGGAATAAGATCGTTTAGTGGTTTGGAACTTGTGTGTGAAGTTTGGTAGGAATCCGGAATGCTTAGGCTTGGTTCGGACATGTTTGTAGAAGATAGAAGGTTTGGAGCTTAAGAGATTGATTTTGATCGTCAATTCATGATTTTGATGTTATTCGTAGTGTTTTGAGCATTTGGATAAGTTTGAATAATGCATTCAGACTTGTTGGTATGTTTGTATGGGGTACCGGGAGGGGGGCTCAGGTGTGCTTTAGATTGATTTCGGATAATTTTGTTGCATGTTGGCAGAATTGATTCTGGTGTATCGCAACTCTAGAACTTTTGGTGCAAGCGCAAGGTGGCAAAAGTGGAGAGGAGGTCGCAGAAGTGGAGCTTGGTCTGAGCTTCAGAGTCCACATATGCGGACTTGTCTGCGCATATGTGTGTTGGAAGCGCACCAACTGCTCCGCAGGAGCGGGCGGAGTGCCCAGAAGCGACTGGTTAGCTGGTTAAGTGGTTTGCGTATATGCGAGGATCGTGCCGCGCAGAAGCGATTGTTTTGTCCACAGATACGGAAGTCGCTGGCAGAAGATTATATTTCGAGGGTTTGACTTATTTTCATTATCTTGAGTTTTCAAGCTCGGCTAGAGGTGATTGTTTAGAAGAATTTCATCACCACTTTGAGGGTAGGTAATCTATGCTTGATTTTGATATCTTGTTTCTCCATGGATTATTACACATAGATTATGGGATTTAAAAGTAAAATTGGGGGGTTGTGGTAGATTTGGAAATGAGAAAAATTAAACCTAAATTTAGAGTCGAATTTGGATGAAACCTATATATTTGGACTCGTATTCGAATTGATGGTCGAGATTTGTGAGTTTTGCCGGGTTTCGAGAAGCGGGCCTGGATTGACCTTTTGGTTGACTTTGTGTAATTGTTAAATATTGGAGTTTTATTGCTCGGAATTAATTCCTATGGCATTATTTGATGTCATTGAGTTGTATTGACTAGATTTGACCCGTTCGGAGGGAGATTTAAGAGGCAAAGGATTTTTGGAGTATTGATTCTCGCGCATCGATGTAAGTATCTTGTCCAAGCTTGCTTGAGGATATATCCCAGTAGGCTACGATATTTGCTATATGTTGTAGGTGACGCAAATGCGAGGTGACGAGCACATATGCGTGCACCATAATTATTTATGATCCAGGTAGATTATAGACTATTATATGCCTTATGTTTGTTATCATGCTTTGTTGATACCATATTTTCTCCACTTGATTGACTATGTTAGCTATTATTCATGCTAGAAATCATGTCTAGGTTATTTGTTATCTGTTTGAGACGTAATAGGGTTGTTTTTGTGATGCTAAGTTATTTGCCATAGCGGTAGTCATACTTTTCTATCATTATATTATATCTGCGTATTATATCACTGTCTCTATGCATTTTTTATATGTTACCTCACATGTTGTTAGTGTCTTTTTGTGTGCGTGACACGAGTTTGAGTTGAGTTGTAGCACATTAGTATATTTCGTGCGATATTTTGATCATGGTACTGTGAGATATTAGCATATTGAGACTTGACGAAATTGATGACTGATCTTGGATCTTAGAGTTGTGTTGATATTGGTTGTGAGGTGACGCTTGCGTCAAGGTCCCATAGTGAGCCGAGTGATATTGATCATTGACTTTTAATCCAATCAACGCTTGGGCTAGGATCCTCCTATCCAGAGAAAGGTAATAACACTGTGAGTGAAAGTACTTGATATATTCTTAGTGAGGGGCTTATGCCAGGCACCCGTATAGTGCGATGTGTGTGTATAATGATTCAGGGGCATTTGCCATCGTGAATGTGCTGAGTGTGTGTGTGTGGTGGGGGGGGGGGACTTGTGCCATGCACTATAAATGTTCTAAGATTGTGTATATGTGATGATTAAACAATGATGTTGTTGATTTTGGCATGTATACTTATCATGCAGGCATATAATTGTTTTTTTCTCATGGTAATTGGCATTTGATGTCTCTATTTGATTTTAGAGCTTGAAATCGTATGTTACTTTGATAAATCCTTGTTTAGGTGCTTTCTAAATAAAATTTTATGCCTTGATTGATATACTTGAAAAGCATGCCTATTCTCCTTTTATTGTGACAGAGTTGAACATGATATTATTTGAGCTAATTTTTCGTTTCGCTATTATTATGCTACTACTCTTGTTATTGGCTGTTGAAAGTGAATTTTGGACCTTGCCATCCTCGTCACTGCTTTCAGACTGAGGTTAGACTTGCTACTTATTGAGTATATGTGGCGGGTTGTACTCATACTACACTCTGCACGTTATATGCAGATTCAGGAGTTAGACCCAGTTGAGCATTGTGAGCGGATATGTATTGCACTTTCGAGACCAAGGTAGAGAAACTTCCGGATCACAGTCCCTTGCGTCTCTTCCTATCTTTTATTAATGTTTAGTCTTCCAAATAGTATTGTATTTTGTTCAAAATTTTTATTTAGTACTCTATAGATATCATGCTCTCGTTGATACCAGATTTTGGGTAGCTTTCAAATGTATTATTATTTTGACTTCACTTATTTATGCTATTCCGCTATCGTAACTATATCTTACTATTATTAAAGCTTATTTCTGCATATTTATTATTGTCTTTCCTAGTAAGCGGTGTTAGATGCCATCATCACTTTGGTATTGATGAAATATGATTGAAAATAGATTAGAATCACTTACCCAAAGTTTGTAGATGAAAATCCTCTCTCTGAATCTCCTCCAACCGAGTCTAGAGTTCTAAAATGAGAGTGTGTTGAAAAATCATGTCCCTAGCTCTTTGTACCAGCTGCATATGTCACATTTGCAATACAGGGTTTGCGAACCCTCACAATTGCGGACCAGGTCTCTCATTTGCGAACCTAACAACCTCCTTCATCATCGCAATTGCAAAGTTGTGAGCCTCGCAAAAGCGAACAAATGTTCACAAATGCGAACTAAGTCATGATCGTGCTGACTTCGAAAATGTGAAGGGGGTGTCGCAATAGCGACATCTGGCCCCCAACTGTCATATTCGTAATTGCGAAGCTGGTGCTCGCAATTGCAATAACTAGGTACCAGCAACACCAGCAGTTCAATTTCAATTCAATCCATTTCGAAACATGTCTGAAACTCCTCCGAGCCCTTGGGTCTCAAAACCAAATATTTACACAAGTCTAAAAACCTCATACAAACTCGCTCGCGCGATCAAAACACAAACATAACATCTAAAACTACGAATCGAACACTAAACTGCATGTACTTCAAAGTAAAGTTTAAGAATACCTAGAATTACAAGTAAATGTCTGAACCCTATCAAATTAACTCCAAATGATACCAAATTTTTCAAACAAGATCTGAATAGCATAACAGACTTATTTCAAGTCTAAAAATCAAATTCCGAACTCGATAGTTAATGTCGACCTATGGTCAAGTTTTTTAACTTCAAATTTTTAACTTTCGGCAAAACAACATAAATCAATTTAAGAAATTTTGAAATTAATTCCATACATACGCCGAAGTATGAAATCACGATAAGAAGCTATAAGAGCCATCAAAATACTGTTCTAGGGTCGTTTTCACAAAAGTCAAAGTTTGGTCAACATTTCTACTTTAAGCTTCTAGGTCAAAAATTAAAGAGTTCAAATCAACCCGAAAGCTTCCCGGAATGAAACTAACCGACCCCGAAAGTCATCAAAATCGTAAACACATATGTGTGAAGAATAAAAAGGGTTAACGAGGCGCAATTACACAAAACAAACGTTCAGCTCGTTACATTCCTCCCCTATTAAAACAAACTTTAGTCCTCCAATGTGCATAAGGACATACCTGAAGTGGTGAATAGATGAGGATAACTCCGCATGTCGTGCTTGGCCTCTCAGGTCGCCTCCTCGACCGGATGACCCCTCCATTGAACCTTCACTGAAGCAATATTCTTTGATCTCAACTTCCGGACCTGTCTGTCCAAGATAGCCACTGGCTCCTCAATATAAGTCAAATCCTCATCCAATTGGACTGTGCTGAAGTCTAGAACATAAGACAGATCACCATAATACTTTCGGAGCATAGAAACATGGAACACCGGATGAACCGCAGATAAACTAGGTGGCAATGCAAGCTTGTAGGCCGTCTCACCTATCCTCTTAAGGATCTCAAAAGGTACGATATACCTAGGGCTCAATTTGCCATTCTTCCGAACCTCATCACACCCTTCATGTGTGAAATTCGGAGCAAGACTCGCTCACCAACTATGAATGAAACATCAAGAACCTTCTGATCTACATAACATTTCTATCTAGATTGGGCTGTACGAAGCCGATCCTGGATCAACTTGACCTTCTCCAAGGAATCTCGAACCAAATATGTGCTAATAAATTAGCCTCTCTCGGCTCAAACCAACCAACTAAAGAATGAAACCGTCTCCCATATAGGGCCTCATAAGGAGCCATCCGAATACTCGATTAGTGCTGTTGTTGTAGGCAAACTCCGCAAGCGGCAATAACTGATCCCAAGAATCCCCGAAATCCATAGCACATGCAAGAAGAATATCCTACATTATCTCAATGGTGCGCTCGGGCTGTTCGTCCGTCTGGGGGTGAAATAGTGTATTCAACTCAACCCGATGTATAGAACTATAAAAATGCAATGTGAACTGCATACCCCGGTCAGAGATGATGGATACTGGTACGCCATGAAGTCGGACAACCTCTTGAAGATAAACTTGAGCCAACTACTATGAAGAATAGGTAGTCACCGGAATGAAATGAGATGACTTGGTGTATGGCCTCGTAACATTTTTACTAAAAATTAGGATTCCGTGATACCGTAGTTCGGACTTTTTGGATTGAACAGTATGCTGGGGAGTGAAGAAAATATTTTTGCAGAAGTAGGCATTTCCGCAACCCATTATGCGGCCGCATATTCACTTTGCGGGCCACAGAATGGCCGCAGAGTGAAGTAGCCTTTCTGGCCAATTTCGAGGTAAGTTTCACGGCCAATTATGTGGCCACATAACCGTTTCGCAGGTCGCACTTTGGTCGCATAGCCATCCTTGGACTTTTGTGGAGGGAGGTTCTGCGGCGCATTATGCGACCGCTGAACAGGTTTGCGTGCCGTATAACAGTCGTAGAATGAAGTAGGCCAGCCCAATTCCCAGGGCCACCTTTCGCGGTCATTTCATGGGCAGATTAACCATTATGTGGTTGCATATGTGACCGCAGAACCTGTGCCAGAGCTTCATTTATGGGGATTTTAAACCCGGTCATGTTCTGTTAAAACACCTACCTTAGACCATTTTGAGCTTATTTTATGAATTTTTTAGAGTGAGTGAGAGAGAGAGTCCTAGAGGAAGAAAGTGATCTTCACTTACCCAAAATTTGTAGATGAAAATCCTCTCTCCAAATCGCCTCCAGGCGAGTCTAGAGTTCTAAAATGAGAGTATGTTGAAAAATCATGTCTCCTAGACCTTTGTACTAGCTACAATTGTCGCATTTGTGAACCCTCACAATTACAGACCAGGGATCTCATTTGCAAACCCTAACATCCTCCTTCATCATCGCAATTGCGAGTTGTAAGCCTCGCAAAAGCGAGCAAATGTTCTCAAATGCGAACTAAGTCATAATCCTGTTGACTTCGCAAATGCGAAGGGGTTGTCACAATAGCGACATCTGGCTCCCCACTTTCATATTCGTAATTGAGAAGCTGGTGCTCGCAATTGCAATAACTAGGTACCAATAACACCAACAATTCAATTTCAATTCAATCCATTTCGAAACATGTCTGAAACTCATCTGAGCCCTTGGGGCTCAAAACCAAATATTTACACAAGTCTAAAAACATCATACAAACTCAGCTGCGCGATCAAAACACAAAAAAACATCTAAAACTACGAATCGAACACTAAATGCATGTACTTCAAAGTAAAGTTTAAGAATCTCTAGAATTACAAGTAAACGTCCGAATCCTATCAAATTAACTCCAAATGATACCAAATTTTGCAGACAAGCTCTAATAGCATAATAAACCTATTCCAATTTTAAAAATCAAATTCCAAACTCGATAGTTTAATGTCAACCTACAGTCAATTTTTTAACTTCAAATTTCTAAATTTAGGCAAAAAAACATAAATCTGTCTACGAACTTTTGAAATCAATTCCAGGCATACGCCCAAGTCTAAAATCACGATAAGAATCTATGGGAGCCATCAAAATACTGTTCTAGGGTCGTTTTCACAAAATTCAAAGTTTGGATTATGTTGTGTTTTGGACTCTTGTTCCACTCAACCATAAAATGTCTGTATTATGAAACTTAACAATGATGTAGCAAAATGAAATGATTTAGTAATGTTTATATTTATATGATCCTTCCATTGTTTAATTAATGACAATATGCCTTCTCTTGATCATAAGTGAGTTGGTTAGAAAAGTTTAACAGGTTTGCTCGACCGGGTCCCCTCGGTTGAGCGCCGATCGCGCTCCCCGAGGTTGGGGCGTGACACTTGGTCAGCATGTCCACAATCACCCATACCCCGTCAAATTTCTTCTTAGTCCATGGGAGCCCAACAACGAAATGTATAGTGACACACTCCTATTTCCACTCGGGAATATCAAGTAGCTGAAGAAAATCGTCCGACCTCTGATGCTCATACTTCACCTACTGATAATTTAGGCACCAAGATACATACTCCACTATGTCTTTCTTCATAATATTCCACCAATAGTGCTGCCTCAAATCCTGATACATCTTAGCAGCACCCGGATGAGTGGAGTACCATGAACTGTGGGTCTCCTGAAGAATCAAATCACATAACCCGTCCACATTAGGCACACATAATCGGCCTTGTATCTGCAACACACTATCATCTCCAATAGAAACCTCCTTGGCATCACCATGCTGAATCGTGTCCTTAAGGACAAGCAAATGGGGGTCCTCATACTGAAGCTCTCTGATGCAGTCATGTAGAGAAGACCGAGAAACCACGTAAGCAAGAACTCGATTGGGCTCTGAACATCCAATCTAACAAAATGGTTAGACAAGGCCTAAACATCCATGGCTAGTGGTCTCTCTGCTGCCGGTAGATATGCTAAGCTGCCCAAAATCTCAGCCTTTCAACTTAAGGCATCGACCATAAAATTGGCCTTCCTGAGATGATATAGAATGGTGATATCATAGTCCTTAAGCAACTCTAACCATATCCACTGCCGCACATTGAGATCTTTCTATTTGAACAAATGTTGTAGACTCCGGTAGTCGATAAATACCTCACAAGGGACATCATACAAATAGTTCCGCCAAATCTTCAATGCATGAACAATGGCTGCTAATTCTAAGTGCTGGACTGGATAATTATTCTCATAGGTCTTCAAGTGCCGTGAAGCATAGGCAATCACCCTACCATCTTGCATCGACAATGTGCAAAGGCCAATACGTGACGCATCACAATACACAGTATTAGACCCCGAGCCCGTAGACAACACCAACACTGGGGTTTCAGTTAAAGCAGTCTTGAGCTTTTGAAAGCTCGCCTCACACTCCTCAGACAATCTAAAAAAAGCCCCCTTCTGGGTCAATCTGGTCATAGGTGCAGCAATAGATGAGAAACCCTATACAAAATGGCAATAATACCTGGCCAAACCAAGGAAACTCTGAATCTTACTAGCTAAAGACGGTCTGGGCCAACTTTGAACTGCTTCAATCTTCTTCAGATTTACCTTGATCACTCGACACCGCATGAGCCAAAAACACCGTTGAATCAAGCCAGAATTCACACGTTGAGAATTTTTCTTACAACTTCTTCTCCCTTAAGTTTTGAAGCGCAATCCTCAGGTGTTGCACATGATCTTCCCCACTACGGGTGTACATCAAGATGTATTCAATAAACACAATGACGAATGAATCAATATAAGGCTGGAATATACTATTCATCAGGTTCATAAATGTTGCTGGGAAATTGATCAATCAAATGACATCACAAGGAACTGTATTGACCATATCGAGTCCTAAAGGCAGTCTATGAAATATCCGAATACAGAATCTTTAGGCGATGATAACCTGACTGCAAATCAATCTTTGAGAACACTCTGGAACCCTCTAGCTGATCAAATAAGTCATCAATGCATGGAAAATGATACCTTTTCTTAACTATAACCTTGTTCAACTGCCGATAATCAATACACATGCGCATAGAACCATCCTTCTTCTTCACAAACAAGACTGGAGCACCCCACAGTGACATACTAGGCCGAATGAAACCCTTATAAAGCAATTATTTCAACTGCTCCTTTAACTCCTTCAACTCCACTAGGGCCATGCGTTAAGGTGGAATCGAAATGAGCAAAGTGCCCGACAATAAGTCAATACCAAAATCTGTATCGCTATCGAGCGGCATGCCCAGAAGATCCACTAGAAATACGTCTAGGAAGTCTCTCACTGCCGGAACTGACTCAACGATAGGAGTATTAATACTAACATCTCCCACAAAGTCTAGATAAGAATCGCACCCCTTCTCAACCATCCATTGATATTTTAGAAATAACACTACTCTGATAGGAACATAGAAACCAAGCTAGGTGCATGTCTAGAAAAACCACTGAATCAGACAGCATACTCTGACACTGTAATAGTACCCTGGCATACCTGCTCAAATTTCGCATGCCATGCATCCTTAAGGGTCTGGGGAACAAATTCTCTCAAGAATAACTATGTAAATCGAGTCCATATAAGTGAAGTTGCATTGGCTGTGCTACGCTACTCGTTCACTCTCCACCATTGATATGCTGCTCCTCATAGCTGGAAAATAGTGAAAGCAACTCTGCTCGTCTCCACAATACTCATGGTGTGGAGAATACAGTGGCAATCCTCTAGAAAACCATGTGCATCCTTTGAAGCCAATCCACTGAAAGTCGGAGGGTGATACTTCTTGAACATCTCAAGTATAAGCTGATCCTCCTTAGATGTTGTTGTCCTAACTGTGGGCTGAACCGAAACAATAGGCTATACTGATATAATCTCTAGGACTTGATCAACATGGTCTCGCTGCTCCGGGGTACGAGCCGCAGGAGTCTGAGCTCCTCCCCTAACCTAAGATATGGCTGGTGCAAGTGGAATCAACCCCGCCTGAGCTAAGGTACCAAACCTGCTCAAGAATTGTGCGAGGGTCTCCTGAAGTGCAGGGGTGGCAACAGGTGCCTCGAGTGCCTGTCCACCAAATGGAACTATAGGTGGCTCCTCTGTCGCATCTCGGGCAGGCGCTCTGGCTGCCCCTCCTCGGCCTCTTCCGCAACTTCTCGCGGCTCTAGTAAAGGGCGTGGGTTTCTGATCATCGTATCCTACAGTGCGTGTCCTCACTATCTGTGAGAGAATAAAAGTCAAAGATTCAGTTTTTGAAGTCAACCAATTCGCACGATAGGGAATAAAAGAAGAGAAGTTTTCTTACAATTCCATAGCCTCTCGAAGATAAGTACATATGTATCTGTACCGATCCGCAAGACTCAACTAAACCTTCTTATGAATCGTTACACTTATGAACCTAGAGTTCTGATAACAATGTCATGACCCCAATATCCCTCCATAGGATGTCGTGATGGAACTTAGTCTCTACGACTAGGTAATCCTTACATTATATAATAGCTTGACAAAGATAATTAATAGAAATAATAAAAGAAGTCTAATAGCTCAAAAAATCTCCCGAAAAAGAATCTCAACAAAATACTTTCCCCCAAAACTGGTGGAACTGAGTCATAAGCTTTATAGAGTAAGCTAAAATGTCTACTACATCACTGCCTGAATGAAAAATAAAATAGGAAGTAAAGCAAAAGGAAGGTGACTCCAAGGCCTATGGACGTGGAGCAGTTATACCCTGAGGTCTCCCAAAGCAGCAACTAAAATCAACCCTAGCGTCCGGCACAGGCAGACGTACCTAGATCTGCACAAAAAGATGTGTAGAAGCGTAGTATAAGTACACAACAACGGTACCCAGTAAGTATCAAGCCCAACCCCGGTAGAGTAGTGACGAGGCCAGGTCAAGACACCTACTAGGATGTAAATAAACAATATGAAAAAATAAGAACAATGAATAATGGAAGGCGAAGAAATAACTAATATGAAATAAGTTAATAGCATGAGCTAATATTAGAATTTAAGCATGGAAATAACATAACGAAAGCAAGAAAAGAGAACCACGATGAGCATATACGGATAACAAATTATAGAACAATGAAACAAAATAACAAGAAGTGTTCCCACAAAAATTCTTTACAACATGAGATAAACAACGAGAATCAAAACGAGGTACCGCCTCATGTACAATAAGATCACAACCGAGGTACAACCTCACACATATCAAGAATCAAAAGCGAGGTACCGCCTCGTATTCACAATTCACAATCTCAATCAAAATCCTTCCTTATACTACCGCGTGAGCCTTACATTTAAATAGGTTTTGAAAACAGTTTTTCTCAAAATAGCTGCACGCACTTTAGCCCATCTTATGATGCCGCGTGGCTTCACATAATTTCCTCACAAGAAATACACACATAATTCCTTATGTGGCATGCACATTAACCCCTAGCCTTATACAACCGCATGCACGTTAATTTCACATCACGATAACAACTAGCACCACAAGTTCCCATATATCACAACTTGCCAACAATCAACAATATGAATGTTTCCACAACAATAGCACATGGATCCACCACAATGTGCACAAGAATATCAACAATAACAATGAATGTAAAATTCTCAACAAGAAAGATATCTCATCAATTATCAACTTCACCTCAAAGTGACACGGGTTTCACAACTTCAACACCAATAACTCAACAATGAGAAAAATAATGTATAACCACGGACTAAACACAAATAACTCACAATGGAAGAGATAACATGACTTCAAATAAGAAAAAGAAAGAAATGACTTGTAACAATGAATTCCAATAATGATAATCAACAATAAAAGAGATAAAACGTACATTGACTTCAAGTAATGATAATCAAAATTGAAAGGGATCATTTAAGGCATGTACAGATAGACTAATACACGTAAGAATAAATTGACTATGAGAATTTAGAACATGATATGATTTTCGATTAAAGCATGAAAAGAGTCTAAGTAGCCTAAACTGGTCAAATACCAGGTACAACCCGTGTACCCACTCATCACCTTGCGTATACGAATTTCACATAGTACAAATGAATCAAATAATACCAATCCCAAGGGAGTAGTTCCCCCACATAAAATTAGGCAAGATACTACCTCAACTAGGCCAATTCAACTCTCGAAAATAGTTTTTCCCTAAAATTCTCCTCCACATGGCTCAAATCTAACCAAAATCGATTTAATATCATCAAGCATTTCAAGAAAAATCAATTACAATAGATAAATCTAAGATCTTTACACTTTTTTCAAAAAGTCAACACGGGGCTCGCCCGGTGAAAATCCGGGTCCAATGGTAGATTCCGACAACCCATAACCCCACGAGTTCATATATGGGATTAGTTTTAAATTCGAGTCCAAATCGACTCTCAAAACTCGAATTCTTATTTTTCAAAATCTTCACAAGGCTTCATGATTTTCAATTTGATTCACATGATTTTGATGTTAAAATATTTGATATATTTATGGAATATGATTGGAAATATATTAGAATCACTTACCCAAAGTTTGTAGATGAATATTCCCTCTCCAAATCGCCTCCTACGGAGTCTAGACTTAAAAAATGAGAGAATATGTTAAAAAATCCCGTGTCCCAGCCCTTTGTACCCGCTGTAGTTGTCGTATTTGTGAACCCTCGCAATTACGGACCAGGGCTCACATTTGCGCACATGAACTCTTCCTTCAACATCGCAATTGTGATAACAAGCTCCGCAATTGCGAAGCTGTGAGCCTCGCAAAAGCGAAAAAATGTTTGCAAATGTGAACTAAGTCAAAATCCTGTTGATTTCGCATGCGAAGGGGGTGTCGCAATAGCGACATCTGGCCCCCCACTATCATATTCGTAATTGTGAAGCTGATGCTCGCAATTGAAATAACTAGGTACCAACAACACCAGCGTTCAATTTTAATTCAGTTCATTCTGAAACATGTCTGAAACTCATCCGAGCCCTTGGGACTCCAAACCCAAAAATCACACAAGTCTAAAAATATCATACGAGCTCGTTGGCATGATCAAAACAACAAAAATAACATCTAAAACTATGAATCAAATATTAAAACACATGAATTTCAAAGTAAAGTTCAAAAATCTCTACAATTACAACTGAACGTATGAATCCGATAAAATCAACGTCATATGATACCAAATTTTGCAGAAAAATCTCTAAATAGCATAACAGACCTATTCCAAATCGAAAAATCAAATCTCAAACTCAATAGCTATAATTCAACATGCAATCAAACTTTTAAACTTCAAATGGCAAAAATTCGGTAAAACAACATAAATCAATCTACGGACTTTCGAAACCAATTCCGGGCATACGCCCAAGTCCAATTACGATACGAAGCTGTTGGAGCTATCAAAAACTTCTTAGGGGTCGTTTTTACAAAAGTCAAAGTTTGATCAACATTTCTACTTTAAGCTCTAAGTCAAAAATCAAAGGTTCGAAATCAACTTGAAGGCTTCCAGGAACGAAACTAACCGACCCCGCAGGTCATAAAATCATTAGCACACATGTGCAAAGCATAAAAAGTGGTAATGGGGTGCAATTACACAAAACGACTGGTTGGATCGTTACATTCAGGGTGCTAGGGTGTTCTCCAAGATTGACTTGAGGTTGGGGTATCACTATTTTAAGATTAGGGCTTCAGACATCCCTAAAATGACTTTCAGGGCTCGCAGTTTTGTGTGATATCTTTTGGGTTGACTAATGCCCCCAACAACTTTCTTACATTTGATGAATATTCTGTTCCAGCCTTATTTGGATTGTTTCGTTATTATGTTCATTGATGATATCTTTGTATATTCTCGTAGTAAGGTGGGGAACGAGCAATATTTGAGGATTGCACTTCAGACTTTTAGGGAGAAGAATTTGTATGCTAAGTTCTCCATGTGTGAGTTTGGGTTAGACTCGGTGGAATTATTGTGCCATGTGGTGTCTAGTGATGGGATCAAGGTGGATCCGAAGAATATTAAGGCAGTTCAGAGTTGGCCTAGACCTTCTACCGCTACACAGATTAGGAGTTTCTTAGGTTTGGCTGGCTACTCTCGCTGCTTTGTGGAAGAGTTTTCATCTATAGTAGCTCCATTGACCAAGTTGACTCAGAAGGGTTCTTTTTTCAGATAGTCCAATGAGTGTAAATAGAGCTTCCAAAAACTGAAGATTTCTTTGACTACAGCTCCAATTTTGGTGTTGCCCTCAGGATCGGGGATGTATAATGTCTATTGTGATGCTTCCTGCGTGGGCCTTGGGTGTGTGTTGATGCTGATAATAGGGTGATAGCTTATGTGTAAGCCAGTTGAAGTCCCATGGGAAGAACTATCCAGTATATGATTTGGACTTAGTAAATATTGTGCACATGCTCAAGATTCGGAGGCATTACTTATATGGCGTGTCTTGTGAGGTGGATATAGATCATCGTAGTCTTCAGCATCTATTCAAGTAAAAGGATATGAACTTGAGGTAGTAGAGGTGGCTAGAGTTATTGAAGGATTATGATATCACTATCTTGTATCACCTAGGAAAGACGAATGTGGTAGCAGATGACTTGAGTATAATGGCAAAAAGTATGGGGAGTTTCGAATTTATTCTAGCTATAGGGGGACCGCTGGCTATGGATGTTCAGGATTTGGAAAATAGATTTGTGAGATTGGATATTTCTTATCGTAACAGAGTTCTCGCTTGTAATGTAGTGCAATCATACTTGTTTGAGCACGTCAAGGCTCATCAATATGATGAGCCTCATTTTCTTGTCCTTAAGTATACAATGTCGCGAGGTGGAGCTAAGAGGTAGCTATTGGTGATGATGGCATGTTGCGAATTCAGGGTCAGCTTTGTATCCACAATGTGTATAGTTTGCTGGAGTTAATTATTAGGCATGATCATAGTTCACGGTATTCTATCCATCTAGGTGCTATGACGATGTATCATGATTTGAAGTATCATTATTGATGGTGGGGGATGAAGAAGAACATTTTTGGATATGTTGCACGGTGTTTGAATTGTCAGCAGGTCAAGTATGAGCATCACAAACCGGGTGGTTTGCTTCAGAGGTTACATATACTGGAATGAAAGTAGGAGCGAATTACTATGGACTTTGTGATAGGATTGCCATAGACTTTGAGGATATTCGAAGGTGTTTGGGTCATTGTGGGAAAACTGACCAAGTTTGCACATTTCAATCCAGTCATGACTTGCCACACTTCAGAGCAATTGGCTAAGGTCTACATCAGAGCGAGATTGTTTGCTTGCATGGTGTACGTATTTCTATCATCTCGGATTGTGGTACTCAGTTTACATCGCACTTCTTCAGAGCTGTTCAGCATGAGTTCGGCATGCAGGTTGAGTTGAGCACTGCATTTCACCCTTAGACGGATGTGCAGTCAAAACAGATTGTTCATATTTTGGAGGATACAATAACAACTATTAGTCTAGTATCAAGATGGTTTGTATTAGGCCTTATATTGCAGGCGATGTCATTCTCATGTTTCCTGTACTCCTCCCCCTCCCCTCCCCCTTCGGGACTCTATTTTCTTCAATAATTTAATTATTTTCTTCAAAATTCACACAAAATCAAAGGAACTAATGTGCTACTTTACTATTTCACACAAGAACAACATTGAAATTTGAGCTCGATAACTAAAAAAGAAATACTTTTTTTTTGAAAAATAAAGTATCATTTTCGCAGCATAAAAATAAATTACTCCTTTTGTTGAATGAAAGAAAATATTTTTTGTACATCATGAAAATAAAATACTCAGTTTGTTGAAATGAAAAAAAAATATTTTTTCTACATCATGTAAATAAATTATTTGCGTTAGTTGAAATAAAAGAAAATACTTTCTCTGCATCATGAAAAGAAATTACTCGTTTTGTTGAAATGAAAGCAAACATTTTTTCAACATCACGAAAAGAAAATATTTAGTTTGTTGAAATGAAGAAAATACTTTTTCTACAACATGAAAAGAAGATACTCATTTTATTGAAATGAAAGAAAATAGTTTTTCTACATCATGAAAAGAAAGTACTCGTTTTGTTAAAATGAAAGAGAATATTTTTTCTTGTAATTTTCGACCAGTCGTTTTTAGTAATTTAGCCTCGATCCCTTATTTATTGCCTCCTCTATGTTATATTATGATTATGTTACTTGCCCGGGTATTTGGTTTTGGTTCGGGTGAGTTTGGGAGTCAAGTGGGACACATAGTCCCTAAGTTGGAGTATTAAGTTGAAAGAGTTGGCCGTAGTTTGACTTTTGTGTAGACGACTCCGAAATGGAGTTTTGATGGTTCCAATAGCTCTGTATGGCAATTTTAGAATTAGGATCATATCCAGATGTTGATTTGAAGGTCCGTAGGTTGTTTCGGCATTAATTAGCTAAAGTTAGAAAATTGAAGGTTTGGAAAGTTTGACTGGGAGTTGACTTTATTGATATTGGGGTCGGATTTTGATTCCGGAAGTTGAAATAATTCGGTCAGGTCAATTAGGACATGTATGCAAAATTTGAAGCCAATTGGAGTTGTTTTGGTATGAATCAGCATTAGATTTTGGCATTTGGAAGTTCATAGTTGCATAGGTTGAATTGGGTTGCGATTCGTAGAATCGATGTTGTTTGATGTGATTTTTGGCCTTGAGAAGGTTCGTTATGTATTTTGTCACTTTTTAGTATATTCGAACAGGGTTCCGGGGGCCCCGAGTGAGATTCGGATCGAATCCGGAACAATTTGGACTTGATCTCATTGCTGAAGTTGGGTTGTGTCTGGTGAAATCGCGACTGCGCACTATTGGCCACTAGTACAGACTCGCAAATGCAAGGGGTTGATCGCAGAATTGAGTTGTGGCCTGTCCAGCTGGGATTGTATATGCAATCAGAGTTCTACAGAAGCGAGTCGCAGGGGCGATTGGGGAGGTGCAGAAGCGGAAAGGCTAGCCAAGCCTGGGGTCATCGAAACGGATCCCCTTTCGGAGGAGCGAGAGCGCATATGTGCATTGGGATAAGTGAGAACTGCACCTGGAATGGAAATTTCGTAGGTGCAGAGCCGCAGATGCGGATATGGGTTTGCATATGCGAATTCACTGGGCAGAAAAGGGGTCTTCGAGGGTTTGAGTTTCATAATCCATTATTGGACCTAGAGACCTCGGTTTTTGGCGATAGTTTTGGGAGATTAGCAAGGAATTCATTGGGGAAGGAAATCCTAACTCGGTTTTGGTTATATTACATAAATCTATTATTATTTTCGTCATCTAGTTAGGAATTTGAGTTGGAAATTGGGGCAAAATTGTGAAAACTTCTAGACTAAATTTTTGGGTTTTGAAAGGCGAATTGCTAGATTCGAGTCATTCGGAGTTGGATAATCGATGGAAAGACCTACTAGTGGATTGAGTTAGCGTGTTTTGAGGTAAGTGTCTTGCCTAACTTTGTGTGGGGGAATATCCCCCTTAGGACTGGTGTTGTTTTGTGATAATTATGATGTGCGGAAGCCGTGTATGCAAGGTGACAAGTGTGTACACGGGCTAAATGTGGAAATTTACCTGTTTTAGCTATGTAGATTCCTTTCATGTCTTAAATGAGTTATCTTAACATGTTATCTTCATCTTCATTAGTCTATTTTCACATGCTCTACTTGTCTTATATCTTACTTGTTAGTTTCTCTACATGTTTAGTTGAAGTTCTTGTTTCCTTTATTTCATATTCATTATTTAACGGTTGAATTCTCTACTTGAAGTTGTTATTCTTGGATTATCTTGTTGTTGAAAGTGGCATTGAGTTATAAAGGTTGTGATCCACACTGAGACAAAGTGTTAAGTTGTGAAATACTATCCTTGTTCAGGTATTCACTTTCGATTGTCATTATTGATACTCTTGTGCACATTGTGGTTGAGCCATGGGCTAATTGTTGTGAAAATACAATTGTTGTTGGTTTCTTGACGAGATGTGATGTTGGGAACTTGAGGTGAGATTTTTGATACGTTGTGATATTGATACGCATGCGGTGGTATAAGGTTTTTGGATTTGAAACACATGTGGTGAAATAAAGTGGGCTTGATACGCGTGGCTAGTAGGGGAACTACTAGAAGTCACGCGGTGTGATAAGGTGGGCTAAAACGCGGGATGCTATTTCGGGAAAAATGATTTTCAAAATTAAACACAAGGCTTCCGCGGTGATATAAGGAAAGATTCTGGATTATTTTGTGATTTGAGACTACGATGTGGTACCTCGGTAGTGACTCTTGTTGGTACTTCTCTATTACTTCACTTGTGTTTGGTCGTTTTGTTTCTTAGACTTAACATTTCTTCTTTTCTTTCGTGATGCATTATTTGCCTTGATTCTGTGTAGTTAATTTGGCATATTCCTTACTTGTTTCATTTCCATTGTTATTATTATTGCACTGTTAAATTACTTGTTCTGTCTCTTATATATTCTAGTATGGCCTTGACCTGACCTTGTCACTACTCTACCGAGGTTACGCTTGGCACTTACTAGGTACTGTTGTGGTGTACTCATGCTACACTTATGCACTTCTTTTGTGTAGATCTAGGTACCATCTACCAGTTTAGGGATCAGTGAGTTGAGTTCGTACACAGATACTTCAAGGTACACCCTTTGGCATCCGCAGACCTCGGAGTCACCATTTATTTTCCTTTTTTTATTAGATACAGTTGTATAGGGATGACCATGATACCGTTGTAGAGCTTGTGACTCGATATCTCCAGGTCTTGGAGAAATTATATATGCCGAGCTGTGGAGTCTTCCTTATTAAAATTGTTGATTATTGAGAGTTTAATTGTTATTTCAGTTATTTTCCACATGTTTGTTAGGCTTATCTAGACTTAGAGACTAGGTGTCATCACGACATCTTATGGAGGGAATATAGGGTCATGCCAAGTTGGTATCAGAGCCCTAGGTCAGAGGTGTTATGAGTCATAAGCAAGTTTAGTAGAGTCTCGCGGATCGGTACAGAGACATTTGTACTTCTCTTCGGGAGGCTATGGAGCTGTTAGGAAAAGTTTCACTTCTTTGATTTATTATCATGCGAATTTGTTGACTTTGAAATTCTATATCTCCGACTTTCTATTCTCTCATAGATGGTGAGGAAATGCACAACTGGATATGATGATCAGGCACTCTTGCCCCTACCAGAGCTACGAGAGGTCGGGGCCGGGGCAGTAGCCGAGGATGGCCACGTGGTGCTGCCAAAGCACCTACCCAAACTGCTATAGAGGAGCCACTAGTAGCTCCAATAGGAGAGTAGGCACCTGAGACGCCTGTTACTAACCCTGCACTTCAGGGGACTAACGCCTAGTTCTTGAGCATGTTTGGCACTTTAGCTCAAGCGGGTTTGCCTCCACTTACTCCTGCCACATCTCAGTCCGGGTCCCACCGCCCGTACTCCAGAGTAGGGGGTCCAGGTTGAGAAAATTCTAGAGGTCATACTAGTTTTCCCGGTTGTCCCAGTTCCGCCCGAGGTTAGGGCAACAACTTATGAGGGGAGTAGCCCAGGATCGATAGGTACAAGTACCACCACCTACTTTCAATGGTTTGGCTTTAGAGGATGCACGGGTTTTTTTTAGGAGTGCCACTGTATTCTCTGTATTATGGTTATTGTGGAGCTGAGTGGTGTTGCTTTCACTACATTCCATCTTAAGGGAGCGGCTTATCAGTGGTGGCGAGCGTATGAGTTGGGTAGCCCGACTGAAGCAGCTTCACTCACCTGGGCTCAATTCTCAGAGATGTTCATGAGGGGGTTTGTTCCCTAGAGTCTTAGAAGATGCATGACACACAAAGTTTGAGTAGTTGTGCCAGGGTGGTATGACCATATCAGAGTATGTAGTCCGGTTCAGCGAGTTTTCCGGACATGCACCTGCATTAGTTCAAAGAGCGAGTTCGTCAATTTATCGAGGGGCTCAACCCTAGTATTAGATTTAGCATGGCTCGCGTGTTGGAGAGTGACATCCCATACCAGCAAAATATGGAGATTGCTCGGAGATTGGAGGGTATGTGATCTCGGAAGAGTGAGGAGAGGGAGGCCAAGAGGCCTCGAGATTCTGGCACGAATAGTGGTGCACGTGCCCCAGTTGCTGCATGTCATGGTAGAGGCTATGTGAGCCTTCTTATTCATTCAGCACTTCTAGCTTCCAGCGGTATTTCATCCACTCCCAGGTTTCAGGTCGCCCATTATGCATGGCCGCTATCTAGTGCACCTCCTGCACGGGGTGCTTTCAGCAGTTAGTCCAGCCAACCAGGCCCGAGTCAGTTATGATAGAAATGTGAAATCTTGTTTTGAGTGCGGTGACACTCACCATATGGTGAGGGACTGCCCCAGACTCAAGAGGGGTGTACCTCCACAGACTACTCAGGCCCCACTTATTCCACATGGTCCTTAGGCTTCTCAAGTCGTGGTTATCGCAGTAGTTTCCACTCTACCAGCACAGTCAGGTAGAGGTGAAGGTCGCACAGGTAGAGGTCTCCCTAGTGGTGGAGGCAAGGCCAGATGTTATGCTCTGCCTACTAGGACGAAGGCAATTGCACACGACTCAGTTACTATAGGTATTGTTCCGGTTTGTCATAGCGATGCACCAGTCTTATTTGATCTAGGTTCCACTTATTACTATGTATCATCTTACTTTGCTCCATATTTGGGTATCCCTTTATTCCTTGAGTTCTCCTGTCTATGTGACCACGCTAGTGGGAGATTCCATTATTGTTGACCATGTGTATTGTTCGAGTTTAGTTGTTCTTGGTGGTTTTGACACCAGAGCTGACCTAATGTTGCTCAGTGTATTTGATTTTGATGTTATCTTGGGTATGGAATGGTTGTCTCCCTATTATGGTATTCTTGATTGTCACACCAAGAGGGTAACATTGGCTATGCCAGATTTGCTGTGGTTGGAGTGGAGGGGTACTTTTGATTATGTTCCAGCAGGGTGGTGTCTTTCCTTTAGGCACATCAGATGGTTGGGAAGGGGTGTGAGGCGTATCCAGACTTTGTGAGAGATGCCAATGTTGATACCCCTAATGTTGATTCAGTTCCAGTAGTGAGGGATTATCCAGATGTATTTCCAGTGGATCTTCCTAGCAGGGTGGTGTCTTTCCTTAAGGCACAACGGATGGTTGGCAAGGGGTGTGAGGCGTATATAGACTTTGTGAGAGATGCCAGTGTTGATACCCCTAACGTTGAGTCAGTTCCGGTAGTGAGGGATTATCTAGATGTATTTTTGGTGGATCTTCCAGGCATGTCGCCCGTTAGGGATATCGATTTTGGTATTTGGTTTATAGACGGACACTGAACCCATTTCTATTCCACCATATCGTATAGCCCCAACGGAGCTGAATAAGTTAAAGGAGAAGTTGCAAGAGTTGCTTGATAAGGGTTACATTCAGCCCAGTTTACTTTGGGGTGCTCCGGTCGTGTTTGTAAGGAAGAAGGATGGTTCTATGTGTATGTGTATTGATTATCCATTTCCACGCATTGATGACCTATTTGATCAGCTACAGGGTGCTAAAGTGTTCTCAAAGATTGATTTGCGGGTAAGGCTATCATTAGTTAAAGTTTCGGGAGCCGAATATTCCAAAGACTGACTTCAGGACTCGGTATTGTCATTACGAGTTCCTTATGATGTCATTTTGGCCGAGCAACGCCCGAGCATCATTCATGCACTTGATGAACAATTTATTCTCGCCCAATATTGACTCATTCGTCATGGTGTTTATTAAAGACATCTTGGTGTACTCCTAGAGCCAGGAGGATCATGAGCAACACTTTAGAATCGTGCTCTAGACCTTGAGAGAAAAGAAGTTGTATGCAAAATATCCAAAGTGTGAATTTTGGCTTGATTTGGTGGCGTTTTTGGGTCATGTAGTGTTGAGTGAGGGGATCGGGGTAGACCTGAAGAAGATTAAAGCAGTGCAAAGTTGGCCCAGACCATCTTCAGCTACTGATCCGCAGTTTTCTTGGTTTGGAAAGGTATTACCGTTGATTCGTAGAGGGTTTCTCATCTATTGCTGCACCTATGATCAGATTGACCCAGAAGTATTCTCTATTCAAGACTGTTTTGACTAAAACCCCAATGTTGGTGTTGCCTACGAGTTTGGGATCTTACACTGTGTACTATGATACGTCTCGTGTTGGCCTTAGTGCAATGTTGTGATTGACTACGTGTCTAGACAACTGAAGTTTCATGAGAAAAACTATCCTGTCCACGACCTTGAGTTAGCATCTATTATTCATGGCTTGAAGATATGGCAGTACTATTTGTACGGTGTCCATTGTGAGGTCTATACCGACCACCGGAGTCTACAACATCTGTTCAAACAAAAGGATCTTAGCTTGTGGAAATAAAGATGGCTAGAGTTGCTTAAGGACTATTACAACACAATTATATATCATCCCGGGAAGGCCAATGTGGTGGCCGATGCCTTGAGTCGTAAGGCAGAGAACTTGGACAGTTTAGCATATCTACCGGTAATGGAGAGGCCATTAGCATTGGATTTTCAGACCTTGTCCAACAAGTTTGTTAGATTGGATGTTTCAAACCCGAGTCTAGTTTTGGCTTGTGTGGTATCTCACTCTTCCCTATGTGATCGTATTAGTGTGCATTAGTATGACGACCCCCGTTGGCTTGTCCTCAAAGATACGGTTTAGCACGACGATGCCAAGGAGTCACTTTTGGGTATGACGGTGTGTTACGGATGCAGGGCAGGCTATGTGTGCCCAATGTAGATGGTTTGCGTGAGTTGATTCTTCAAGAGGCCCACAGTTCGCGGTACTCCATTAATCCGAGTGCCGCCAAGATGTACGAGGACTTGAGGCAACACTATTGGTGGAGGAGAATTAATAAGGACATAGTAGAGTATATAACTTGGTGCCTAAATTGCTAGTAGGTGAAGTATGAGCAATAGCGGCCAGGTGGATTGCTTCAGAGGCTAGAGATTCCGAAGTGGAAATGATAGTGGGTTACTATGGATTTCGTAGTTGGGCTCCCACGGACTCAGATAAAGTTCGATGCAGTATGGATGATTGTGGACAGGTTGACCAAGTCGGCTCATTTTATTCTAGTTGTGACTACTTATTCTTCAGGGAAGCTGGGTCAGGTCTTTATTTTCAAGATCATTAGACTTCATGACGTGCCTATATCCATCATCTCTGACCGGGGTATGCATTTTACATCGCAGTTTTAGAAGGTCGTACAACATGATTTAGGCAAGCGGGTTGAGTGAGTACAACATTTTGCCCTCAGACGGATGGACAGTCCGAACGCACTATTCAAATATTGGAGGATATGCTTTGTGCATGTGTGATGGAGTTTGGGGGTTCTTGAGATCAATTCTTGCCGCTTGTGGAGTTCTCCTACAACAACAACTACCGGTCGAGCATTTAGATGGATCCGTATGAGGCCTTGCATGAGAGGCGGTATCGGTCTCCAGTGGGTCGGTTCGAGCCGGGTGAGGCTAGGCTATTGGGTACAGATTGGTTCAAGATGATTTGCAGAAGGTTAAATTGATCCAAGATCGGCTTCGCACAGCCCAATCTACACAGAAGAGATATGCAGATCGGAAGCTTCACAACATTGCATTCATGGTTGGGGAGCGGGTCTTGCTCTGGGTTTCTCCCATAAAGGGTGTTATGAGGTTAAGGAAGAAGGGCAAGTTGAGCCCTAGGTATATCGGACCTTTTGAGATTATTGAGAGGATTGAAGAGGTGGCCTACAAGCTTGCACTGCCACTTAGTCTAGCTACAGTTCATCCAGTATTCCATGTTTCTATGCTTCAGAAGTATCATGCTGGTCCGTCTCATGTGTTGGATTTCAACTCACCCCAGTTGGACAAGGATTTGTCTTACTTTGACGTGCTGGTGGCCATTTTGGACAGGAAGGTCTGAAAGTTGAGGTAAGAGAACATTGCTTCATTGAAAGTTCGGTGGAGGGGTCAACCAATCGAGGAGGCAACTTGGGAGAACGAGCATGATACGCGTAGCCGTTATCCTCATCTTTTCACCAATTCAGGTATGTCTCTATACTCGTTCGAGGACGAACAATTGTTTTTAAGAGGGGGAGGATTGGTAAGTGGGGATTTTGACTACTTATTAGCGCCTTTTAGCTTTCGTTTTAGTCCAAAAGCGCTTAATTGTGTTTAACTACGGGAACAATGGAAGATGAGCTTCCGAGATGAAATCCAACTGAAGAAGGAGTAATCTGAACTCAAGGACAAAAACAAGCACAAAAGCTCAAAGTGCGGACAATAGAAAATCTTCTGTGGCTGCAGGATGTGAAGAAAGTCCATCAGAAAATTTTGAGAAGTGCGGACCGCACATGAATTGTGCGGCCATAGAAGCTGGTTCAGAGAACTTGCACCTCCAGTCCAACACAAGTGCAGACCGCACAATTATTGTGCGGCCGCAGAAGAATACATCTGTGCAGACCGCAGAAGAACAAGGTGCGGCCTCAGACACAATGGTGCGGACTGCAGAAAGAGAGCAGTGCGACCGCAGCTCATTATTATGCGACCGTAGATTTCCAACCTTTTGGAGCTGAAGCAAAGTGCGGACCGCACATGGAATTGTGTGGCCGCAAAATCTCGAAAGATAATTTTTGTCCGAAAATTTCCAGCCATGTATAAATAGAAGAGTGTCACTTTTTTAGGTTAACTTTTGACATCAACAACCACTCTAAACGGTTTCTTTTACTCTTTTTAGTAGTTTTTACCATTTTAAGCTCTTTGAATATAAATTTCATCATTTTAATTATCAATATGGGTTTAATTATCATTTCTTCTTCTTTTTCTTCCAATTTAAGCATGAGTAGCTAGATTTTCACTAGGGTTGTGACCCAACCCTAGTGTGTAAATTTAATAGGTGTTTGATTTACTACTTGGTTATGGTTGGGTATTGATTATCTAGCCTTGTTCTTGTTTTTATTTGAAGAATTAATAGCTGCAAATATTATTTCATGCCTATTTGACTTGGTCTCTACTTGAGAAAGAGAGACTTAGTCTAGGGAAACTTGGCTAGCAAGAAATTTTGTCAATCGAAAGATTGATAAGCCCGATTAAAGGGTTGAACCTACAGATAGTAAAATCCAATTTGAGCTTATTATCAACTGTTTTGATCAATACCCATTTGGACTTGAGAAAGCCAAATTGGACAAAATCACTCTCTAACCGAGAGGTAGCGAGTGGGTACTTGAGTGTTGATAGCTATAATACACCCCGACAAATATAACAAACTTTAAAATTTACAACCCATTAGGCAAACACCTAGGTGAAGGTCATAACCCTAGGCCTTTTATATCATTTGAGAAACAACCAAAAACAATTTCCTTGTTTCATTCTTTAAATCGCAAACGTAGTTCAACTTAGATTTTCAACCAAAACCAAATATTTCGAAAGTGCAACTTTAGATATACAAACTCACGCACTAAGATATATACTACTAACACCCATTCATATAGCTCCCTGTGGAATTCAACCCTGACTCTTGTTGGGTATTACTATTGCATCGACCGTTTTCATATCCTCAAATAGAAGAATGAAATTCGACGAGATCATTTTTTGGCGCCGTTGCCGGGGATCTAAAAAATGGTGTTAGCTATATATTTAGGTGTGTTTTATGAATATATTCTATTTCTTCCTTGTTACTAACGTGTGAGTGTTGTAGGTGCAATCATGGCAAACAACGAGCTCAAAAATATAGACGTGGGTGATGTGGACGTTGATGATGATGTAATGGATGAGGTCCCTTTTGAACCTCAAGCCAATAGACAAGGCCGACCGCCACAAGACAATGCGCCCGCTCCACCCCCACCTCCACCACGAGCGGCTCCACACGGGATGTTGCCGAATGAAGGGTATGCAAGTGCTATAGTCCCACCCCGTATTAGGGCAGGCAACTTTCAAATCACTAACGTGATTCTCATTTACTCGAGAAAAGAGGATTCTTCACCGGTGCACCGGGTCATAATGCATATAAACACTTGAAGGGGTTCGTTGATACGTGTTGGGGGAGCAAACAAACAAATGTCTCCGAGGATGCTTTGAGGCTAAGACTTTTTCCCTACTATCTATGGGGGAAAGATTTAGATTGGTTGGAACATTTTCCAAATCATCCATTCGTACTTGGGATGAACTAGCGGAAAAAATTATTTCAAAGTACTTCTCTCCCGGGCACATGGCCATTCTTCGGGATGAAATTCTAGCATCCAAGCAACAGCCCAATCACTACACGAGATATGGGAAAGATATAGGACAATGGTGAAAGAGTGCCCCAACAATGATATGACGGAGAACATGATTCAACAAACTTTTTATCGGGGGATAAATACCACCAACCAATATGTAGTGAATCAACTTGCTAGTGGGAACTTCATGAATACGCCTTATGCGGAGGCGTGTGATATTTTGGATGAGATGGCGGATACTTCATCAGTGTGGCAATCAAGATCCAATATTCCACAAGGTGATCCAAATGTGATTCTTCTTCATAAAGAGTTACATGACCACGGGCAAGCCATAGCTGAGTTGACCACCACCACGAACCAATTAGCAAAGGCTCAAATTTAATAAGTGCAAAACCCGAGGCAAGTCAATGCTATGGAGGGAGTCAATATGTTTGTAAACAAGATAAGAACAAGAAGTCCACAAGTGCAACAAAGAGTGGACAATTTTGTGCAAGATGATAGTGGAGTTGATCAAGGTGATTCTTACAATGATAAATAAAAGTAGGTCCAATATGTGAACAACTTTCAAGGGAAAAGAAACAAATTCCAAGACCCTAGTCAACAACAATGGAGACCTTTGAATAATCAAGGCAATTGGAATTCTAACAACCAAGGTAATTGGAATAATGAGACAATCAAGGCAATTGGAATAACAACAATCAAGGAAATTGGAGTGGAAGAAATAACCAAGGGAATTGGGAAAACAATAGTAGCCCAGGCAATTGGGGAGGCAACCACCAAGGTGGGTGGAATAACAACCAAGGACATCGGGGGTCGAGTTTTTAAAGGCCCCCGATGTATCAACAACCGAGCAACCCACCTCTGTATCCTTCTCATGGTCCTAGTTCCTCCAACAATGAAATGGATTGTATTGAAAACATGTTCAAGCAAATGATGGAGAAGAATGCCAATTCTGATGCCCAAATTACTTCACACAACACATCAATCTGAAACTTACAAGTGTAAATGGGTCAAATCTCTCAAGCTTTAAATCATCGTCCCAAAGGGGCACTACAAAGTGATACGGTGGTGAATATGAAGGGTGGGAATAATACGGGGCATGCCATGGCCGTTACTACAAGAAGTGGAATAGGTGGGAATGCACCTACCTCAAATCAAAAGCAACATGTGGACGATGAGAAAGTGGTAGAAGAAGAGGAGACCACGAACAATATTATGCAAGTAAATGATAAAGTGTGGATTGATATTGATGACACGGTGGAAGAGACTCAAGTGTATGTGGTGAAAAAAGTGCCTAAGACACCTCCTTCTTATCCTAAAAGACTTGCCAAAAACAAATAGCGAGAATCAATTCAAAAAGTTCATTGATATGATGAAGAGTCTCTTTATAAATGTGCCATTAGTTGAAGATTTGGAGCAAATGCGCAGATATTCAAAGTTTATGAAGGACTTGGTGATAAAGAAGAGATCGATGAATTTTGAAACTATCAAGTCACTCACCAAGTGAGTGCAATTGTGCATTCGATGGCTCCTAAGTTGGAAGATCCCGTTGCTTTTACAATTCCTTGTACCGTTGGAAGTGTTGAGTTTGCAAAAGCTCTTTGTGATCTTGGGGCGAGTATCAACTTGATTCCCTATTCGGTTTTCAAGACATTGGGAATTGGGAAACCGAGACCCACATTTATGAGATTACAAATGGCCGATCATACAATAAAGAGACCGGTGGGGTTAATTGAGGATGTATTTGTTCGAGTTGACAAGTTTATTCTCCCGGTGGATTTTGTTATTCTTGATTGTGAAGTGGATTATGAGGTGCCAATTATTCTTTGTAGACCTTTCCTTGCTACGGGGAAGGCTTTTGTTGATGTGGAAGTCGGTGAACTCACCTTACGGGTGGGTGATGAAAAGGTAGTGTTCCACATGTGCAAATCTATGAGTCAACCGAATAGTAATGAAGTGTGTTCGTTCGTGGATTTGGTTACCAATTCTCTTATTGGTGATACAAGTGCCACGATTAATGTGGGTGACATGTTGGAGGCCGGTTTGCTCAATTTTGATGATGAAGAGATGGATGGCTTCACAGAATGTGTTAATTCTTTACAAGGGATGGGGTCGTACAATTATGCACCTCACTTTCCTTGGATCTTGAGAATAGGAAAACTCTTCCTATAAAGCCTTCAATTGAAGAGCCTCCTATCTTGGAATTGAAGCCATTACCTCGACATCTCAGGTATAAATTCCTTGGCCCTTGCTCTAGTTTTTCGGTTATTCTTTCCTCTTGTTTGACTAATGTGCAGGTTGACTCTACATTGGCGGTTCTCCACAAGAGGAAGAAAGCTATTGGGTGGACTTTGGTAGATATTCGGGGAATAATCCCCACAGTTTTCATGCACAAGATTAACTTGGAGACTTAATGAAGCCATGCAAGACGTGGTCAAAAAGGATATCATAAAGTGTTTAGATGTCGGGGTTGTCTACCCCATTTCTGACAGTTTATGGACTTCTCCGGTGCAATGTGTTCTCGAGAAGGGGGGCTTAACTGTAACCAATGATAAGAACGAGTTGATTCCAATAAGAACGGTGACCGGGTGGAGAGTGTGTATGGAATATAGGAAGCTAAACAAAGTCACAAGGATAAACCATTTACCACTATCCTTTCTTGACCAAATGCTTGATAGGTTGGCCGGTCAGGCTTTCTATTGCTTTCTATATGGATATTCGAGCTACAATCAAATCTTTATTGCCTCGGAAGATCAAGAGAAAACAAATTTCATTTGTTCCTATGGCACTTCCTCTTTCAAGCGGATGCCGTTTGTCTTATGCAATGCACCAAAAACTTTTCAACAGTGTATGATGGTGATATTTACGGATATGGTAGAGGACTACCTTGAATCATGGATGAATTTTCGGTAGTCGAGGATTCCTTTGATGATTGCTTTTCAAATTTGGAAAAGGTATTGTCAAGATGTGAAAAACGAACTTGGTGCTGAATTGGAAGAAATGCCATTTCATGGTCGAGAAGGGTATTGTCCCTGGCGCCACAGGATTTCAAAGAAGGGAATAAAGGTCGAAAAGGTAAAAATAAAGGTGATTTCTAAACTTCCACCTCCAATATCCGTGAAGGGCGTGAGAAGTTTCTTGGGTCACGCGGGGTTCTACCGGTGTTTCATAAAGGATTTTCCAAACTGGTGAACCCTTTGTGCAAGCTTTTGGAGAAACATGATAAATTTCACTTAAATGATGATTGCATGAGAGCATTTGAATTTCTCAAGTTCAAGTTGACATGTACTCCCATTATCACCGCTCCTAATTGGAGTATTCCTTTTGAGCTCATGTGTGATGCTAGTGATGTAGCAGTTGTTTGGGGAAACGTATCAAAAAGATTTTTCATCCGGTCTACTATGCTAGTAAGACCATGAATGATGCCTAAGTCAATTACACCATTACCGAAAAAGAGCTCCTTGCCATTGTGTTTTCTATTGAGAAGTTCCACCCGTACTTGATGGGTTCAAAGGTTATTTTTCATACGGATCATGCGACACTTAGGTATCTTATGAGCAAGAAATATTCAAAATCTAGGTTGATGAGATGGGTGTTATTGTTACATAAGTATGATATTGACATTCAAGATCGCAAAATGGAGTGAAAATCAAGTGGAAGACCACTTGTCTCATTTGGAAGAGGAGGGGATGCCGCATGATGGGCTTGAAATCAATGACTCCTTCCCTAGTGAGAAACTCTTGGCTATTTCAATGAAGGAGATGCCATGGTTCACCGATCTAGAAAACCACCTTGTATGTGGAATCATCTCGGATGAGTTCTCTTCAAATCATAGGAAGAAGCTCAAAGGGGATTGTCAAGATTATTATTGGGACGAGCCTTACCTCTTCCGAATTTGCACGGATGGGGTAATTATATGATGTGTACCGGATGAAGAGAAAAATGTTATTCTTGAAGCTTGTCACTCTACGCCTTATGGTGGTCACCATGGCGGAGCAAGAACAGGGGCTAAAGTGCTAAGTTACGGTTTCTATTGGCCCAATTTATACGAAGATGCAAGTGATATGGTGAACATATGTGATGAATGCCAACGGACTAGTGGAATATTGAAGAAGAATGAAATACATCTCACTACCATTTTGGAGATTGATATCTTTGCTGTCTGGGGTATTTACTTCATAGGTTCCTTTGTGATTTCTTATGGAAACACCTATATCTTGGTCGCGGTTGATTATGTGTCTAAATGGGTTGAGGCCGTTGCTCTACCCAAAAATGAAGCGAGAAGTGTGGAGGCAATTTTGAAGAAGAATATTTTCACAAGATTTGATACTCTGCGGGCTATAATAAGTGATGGGGGTCGCATTTTTGCAACAAAGCTTTGACACCTTGCTAGCAAGTATGGCGTCACTCATAAAGTTACGACTCCCTATCATCCTCAAGCTAGCAGTCAAGTGGAAGTCTTTATTTTCTTTTATCGGACAAATTGGTCAAAGAAGCTTGATGATGCACTATGGGCTTATCGGACTGCTTTCAATACTCCTATCGGGATGTCTCCAACCGGTTAGTGCTTGGAAAATCTTGTCATATTTTGGTGGAACTCGAGCTTGGCTTTAAAGAAGTTAAATCTTGATTGGGATGCGGCTGCTAACTTTCTGGTTGCACAATTGAATGAATTAGATGAGTTCCGGTACCATGCATATGCAAGTTCGTCCTTGTAAAAAGAGAGAATGAAGTACCTTCATGACAAATACGTTCGAAACAAATAGTTCAAGGTGGGCGATCTTGTTTTGTTGTTAAACTCACGATTGAAGATGTTTCCCGGAAAGCTGAAATCTAAATGGAGTGGTCCCTTTGAAATTGTAGGTGTGACACCTTTTGTTGCATTGAACTTGAAGAATAAAAATGATGAGGTATTCCGAGTCAATGGTCACCGGAAGAATTATTTGGGACAAGCTGATGATGGCGACGTGGTGGCAGTGATTCATTTGAAGTGATAGTAATATGCGTCATGTCGCGACGTTAAATCAGTCACTTCTTGGGAGGCAACCCATGTTTATCTTATTTTTTCTCTTTTTCTTTTATAGATAGGTGTTATTTGGTGCTAAATAGATTTGAAATGTGTTGCAGGAATCAGTTTGCTTTAAAGGAATTGTGCTAAAAAAATTAGCTAAGTATGAAAAAGTGCGGACTGCACAATTTTGAATACTACAGCAGAAGGCAACTCCGGCCACACAAATCTTGTGCGGTCCGCACAAATTGAGATGGGAAAATGCAAACTCTCTAAAGTTTGGTCTATCAAATAATTGGCCATTCTGCAGCTGCACAACAAAATTTGTGGCCCGCACAAAAATCTGCGGCAACACAGCTAATTCTACGGACCGCAGATGATAAAAGGAAATTGAACTACCAGGTAGTAGAGTGCGGACTGCAGAAGTAATTTTGCGGCCACGCTCGATCTCTTGTCCCTCATGTTTGTCCCTTCAGTATAAATAGTGAACTTAGGAATACTGTACACTCTTTTCACACTCTAAGCACTCATAAAGCTAAAACTTTTCAAGCATTCGTTCAATCATCTACTACGCTAAATCCAATTCTGTGATCATTCCTTAGCACTGTTCATATCTGGTATGCTCCAATTACTTATAGAATTTTCAATTTTTAGGCTAATTTCTAATTTGTTAGTTAGTTCAAGCCATTTGTCACTAAAAATCAATCTTTACATGCCATGTGGTGTTTAAATTGGGTTGGATCAACTCCTAATTGCTATTTGGTGGAATGGGTATCTTGATTATCATGTTTTATTGCTATTACCATATCGAATCTATGCAAAAAATTGAAACCTTTAAAAAGTCTGCTCGATTTAATTTTGAAATCTGAGGCCGCATAAGAAATTGTGCGTTCCGCAGAAGTGGATATTAGGGCAGTTGGTGAAGCATGATTCTGCGGACCACACTTAAAATTATGCAGACCGCAGAAATTTCACCACGGTCACAGAAATGTGTGTTCGGCCGCAGATCAGGCCAATCTCTGTCTTTATAGAGTTGTCATTTTGAGGTACCCAATGTGCAGTCGCAATAAAAATTATGTGGACATTTCAGATTTTCCGTCACACTCAAAATTTTGCGGACTGTAGTTTCATCACTGTGGGGGCACTTTCAAATTGTGCGGTCTGCACAACCTAGTCAGTGGCCGCACTTGCTTTTGTGTGGACTGCACTTCCCTACCCTGCAATCATGTTCAGAATGTGTTATACTGCCTGTTTACAATTGAACCATAACTAACTGCTGATGTTGTTTGTTATAGAAAATGTCCAGATCTCGAGGTCGTGGCGACACATCAAAGGGGAGGGGTGAGCCTTCTAGAGGCAGAAGCAAAAGCAAAAGCAATTTACCCCTTGCCCTCCAAAGGGTAATCAACAAGAAAGCCACAGCAGGCTGAGGAAGACAGCCCGAGCCCTCTGAATCTAGTTCATATGCCCCATCTCGGGAAGCATTGGAGGGAGACTCAGTGCAAGAGCAGCACACGGTTCAATCACAGCCACAATAGCCACAGGGAAGGTACCAACTTAGAGACGAACCTTCCTCCTCACATATCACTTTCGAGGGTTCGGAGAGTCCAAGTCAGGCTTCATATCCCTTTGCTACACATGTCCCTGAGGCACTATCAACCGCTGTTGATGATATTCCACATAATGGTAGAGGAGGTGATAACACAGTTGTCGTCCGTGAGAGATCGAAGAAGAAAGCGGTCTGGGAGGACTAGTTTGTGAGTCTAGCTGCCTTCACTAGTTTCCGTGGGTAGTGGCCGGTGAGATATTGAGTGAAAGTTTATACTTCAATACCTTGACAAGTACAATCCAGAAGTGTTGAGGTTGTTCCGAGAGAGAAAGGGAAGGATGTGATTCACCCAGTCAGTTGTGTACGCAAAGGAATACTTGGTCTGGGAGTTCTATGCCAATGTGGCACATATCAAGAAAAGGACCAAAGTGACAAAAGTGAGAAATCTGAAGGTGCGGTTCGACCAGCACACATTGAAATCCTACTTGGGGTTTGAGGACGTGGATCTTGTCCACTACTTGGAGAAGCTGGCGATGGTTGATGCAGCTCTCCCATGGCTAGCTGAGATTTTCGTGGCCCCGGGGCCACCACCATCATGGATCACTGCAGGGGTCCCTATTGAGCGGAACACCCTAAATTTTAAGGCGAAGGGGTGGTAAACCTTCGTATGCAGCAGATTAGACCCGTTCCAAAATGAAACCAACTTACCTATACCACGGGCAGTTCTACTTGCATATTTATAGCCAGGTACCCGATCAATGTAGGTGTTGTAATATCGGCCAACATGACAGTGGTCGCCAGGCAGGCTGATACTTCCTACCCGTATCCTAACACCCTCATGGAGTACCTTACGGATGGAGCAATGGAGCCCAGGGAATTTGAAACAAAGGTTTGGGAAAAGCCCTTCTCTTGGTATTCTCTGATGGATCCGAAGAACCCAAAGAGACAGGGTCAGCCGACTACTAACATAGACCAGTCTGATGAGCCTTCAGTGGTAGCTGCAGAGTCAGCAAATATGCCCTCCACTTCAGCAATTCCATCTTCTAGTGCACCTTCCATGCCTCCACATTCAACCTCAGTGCCTCCCTCCTCGGCTTTGTAGCCGATGCTTATGCCTTCTACTCCATTATCTGTGCTATGAGTCTCCCAGACTTTGGCGAGCCTCAACAACTGGATGCAGACAGCTACTGCAAAGCTTCCTGGCTTATCTAGTCATGTTGCAGTGCAATCATCTATGCCGACACCACAAATTCCTCCCACAAGTCAAACAAACATTGAAGAAGATCCTAGAAAATTGAAACACTATCACGGCCACTTGGTACAGTAGGGCCCGTGATTGAAGAATTGGGACAAGAAGTAAAGAAGATGCGGAAGTCACAGGCTTCAAAGAAATCAGTGAATAAGCTCCGGCGACAGATCACCAAGCTTGCATCATCTAGAGACATTCCATTCGACATGTTGATAGACCCGCACCACCCTGGCCCAGATTCCACAGAGCCCACCACAGCAGCTGACCAGTCTGATGAGCGAGATCTTGTTGTTGACACTGATGAGGCAGTTCGCCAGATGTTCACCAACCCAGCTACTCCCGGACTTGAGGATGATGTGATCTAGTTGGATACTAAGGTCAGTACCATTGCTGGGGGCACAGGGATGGCCACTGATTCATAGGGACTTTTCTTCATTCTCATCCTTCTTATACTCTTATTTTATTAAGCATTTGGGACAATGCTTATTTTTATTGGGGGGTGGAGTTTCTTTGATATTTTGATGATTATGTTGATGTATTTTGATAACTATGAGACAAATGGGCATGTAATTAACTTAGTACTATTTTATTCTTCTTTCTCCTTATGTATATATTCTCTCTTATCCCTCTTTATGTATATTCGTATGTTTTTCTTTTTTTGAGTTAGTAGCTTTTTTTTATTTCCTTTTGATTTAGTAGCTTCTTTTTGCTTTAATAACTTCTATTATGTTTTAGTGTATAATAAGTCTTTGGTTTTCTTAATGCCACGGTTGTTTCCAAAGTTGGGTTTTTGTGTGAATCGGGTGACTCTTCCCAACGATGGATGGCGTGACAACCTTCTTAAGGGATTGCGTCTGTTTTTGGTAGTTAGGTAATAATAGTAGTAATAATGAATAAAATGACCTAGTTGAGTCATGTTCGAAGAGTCAAACATGCTTCACTTGGTACCAACACACTTAACTACGTGCTTATGATTAAAAACAAAGTTTTTTGAAAGAAATAGCTCTAGTTAGAGACCTTTTGACTCTTGTGTTGACTTAGGCAATCATCGAGTGTTTAGTCAAACCATAGTGATTTTCAATCTTGGATATGGTCATTGTAGGCCCTCGACTCTATTTGCTTTAATAATCCATCTGCGTAAGATGTGAGATGTTGTTGGTGCAAGTCCAAGTACTCGTGTGAATGGTCTAGAACTTGCCCCGAATGTGTTTCTTGGCAAAATTTTAAGTTTTGTTTGGCTTGAGAAGTGATTGTAGGCTCTCCTTGACCCATTTAAAATTTTCAATGGCCATTGTTATCCCTAGTCAACCCAACTGAGCCTAAAACCTTTCTCATTTGATCACCATAGTACAAGTCTTCATCATTTTGTTGTGACCCTCTCTTGGCACCCGAGCTTTCCTTAACACTCTTGTGAAAAAATTGGTAGAAATATAAGTTTGGGGGAGAGATGAGGAGTTTGAAAAAGGTATCAAGGCAAAAGAGAAAATAAATGAAGAGAAGGAAAGGAAAGAAAAATAAAGAACAAAAGGAAAGTGAATAAGTTGAAAAGTTGAAGGGATTCAAAGAAAAGTAGTGATGCAAAGCATGGAAAAAGCAAAGAAAGAGAAAGTGAATATCATTAACAAGAAAGAGTGATGTTAAGTCTCTCTAGTTCCCCGAAGGAAAAGAAAACTCCTCAAAGAGTTGGCAAATGCATGAGCCAATAAAAGAAAATGGATTGCTTAAGGAAAGATGAACATGTTCTATCATAGCTTATCCAACCTTAGTCCAAAATCCTTCATTGCATCCCGAAAAATCCCTACATGATTTCAAGTTGTGTAAGCTTACATTAGTGATGATTTACATGAGGGGCAAGCCTATGGTACTTAAAGTCGTACTTGCGACATTATTTTGAGAGATATTAGTGAACCTTTCACAAATATTTTAATTGAGTGCTATATTTTTAAGTGAGATAGGAAAACGGAGAGTAGACGAGGAGGAGTTTGGGATCCACAATGACCTACATGAAAGAGCAAGCTTCCTTTTTGAATAAAGTTAACTGTTGATGCTCAAGTGTCACATTAGGACTATTCGTGCTTAAAAGTTGAACGTGTTGCCTTGTTGATAATTCATACGTGTCGTGAGTAATTGTTGGTCCCAATTGATGTGTGTTTGATTCACTAGAATGACTCTTAACTTGTGGAGGGGGGAACTACTTTATTTGCTTGAGGACAAGCAAAATCTTAAGTTTCGGGGAGTTGATAAGTGGGGATTTTGACTACTTATTAGCGCCTTTTAGCTTTCATTTTAGCCCAAAAGCACTTAATTATGTTCCCGAAAACTAATGAAATGTACATATTTGTAGGAATATTGGAAGATGAGCTCCCGAGATGAAATCCAACTCAAGAAGGAGTGCTCTGAACTCAAGGAAAAAAACAAGCACAAAAGCTCAAAGTGGGGACCGTAGAATATCATCTGCGGCCGTAGACACATTTGTGCGGACCACAGAAGAACAAGGTGCGGCCGCAAACACAATAGTGCAGACCGAAGAAAGAGGGCAGTGCGACCGCAGATCATTATTATATGGCCGCAGATTCCAACCTTGTGGAGCTGAAGCAAAGTGCGGACTGCACATGGAGTGCAACCACAGAATCTCCAAAAGGGCATTTTTGTCCAAATAATTTAGCCCTGTATAAATAGAAGAGTTTCACTTTTGTAGGTTAACTTTTGACATCAGCAGCCACTCTGGACGATTTCTTTTACTCTTTTTAGTAGTTTTTGCCATTTTAAGCTCCTTGAATATTGATTTCATGATTTTAGTTATCAATGGGTTTAATTATCATTTCTTCTTCTTTTTCTTCCAATTTAAGCATGAGTGGCTAGATTTTCACTAGGGTTGTGACCCATTCCTAGTGTGTAAACTTAATGGGTGTTTGATTTATTGTTTGTTTATGGTTGGGTATTGATTATCTAGCCTTATTCTTGATTTTATTTGAAGAATTAATGGCCGCAAATATTATTTTATGCCTATTTGACTTGGTCTCTACTTGGAAAAGAGATACTTAGTCTAGAAAAACTTGCTAGCAAGAAATTTGGTCAATCGAAAGATTATAAGACCAATTAAAGGTTTGAACCTAGAGATAGTAAAACCCAACTTGAGCTTATTATTAGCTGTTTTGTTCAATACCCATTTGGACTTGAGAAAGCCAAATTGGACAAAATCACTCTCTGACCGAGAGGTAAGGAATGGGTACTTTAGTGTTGATAGCTATAATACACCCCGACCAATAAAACAAGCTTTAAAGTTTATAACCCATTAAGAAAACACCAAGGTGAAGGTCATAGTCCTAGGCCTTTTATATCATTTGGAACACAACTAAAAAAAATTCTTTGTTTCATTCTTTAAATCGCAATCATAGTTTAACTTAGATTTTCAACCAAAACCAATTATTGCGGAAGTGCAAATTTAGATATTCTAACTCACGCACTAAGATATATGCTACTAACACCCATTCATATAGCTCCCTGTGGAATTCGACCCCGACTCTTGTTGGGTATTACTATTGCATCGACCATTTTCATATCCTCATATAGAGGAGCGAAATTAGACGAGATCAAGGATGTAACGACCCGGCCGGTCGTTTTGAGTAATTTATCCCGATCCCCTATTCCTCCTCTATGTTATATTGTGGTTATGTGACTTGTCGGGGTGTTCGGTTTTGTTTCGGGTGAGTTTCAAAGTGGAGTGGGACACATAGTTCCTAAGTTGGAGTTTTAAGTTGAAAGAGTTGACTGTAGTTTGACTTTTGTGTAGACAACTTCGGAATGGATTTTTGACGGTTCCAATAGCTTTGTATGGTGATTTTGGACTTAGGATCATGTTCGGATATTGATTTGGAGGTCTGTAGGTCGTTTTAATGTGAATTGGCGAAAGTTAAAAGTTTGGAAGATTTAGGAAGTTTGAGTGGGAGTTGACTTTATTGATATCGGGGTCGGATTCTGATTCCAAAAGCCGGAGTAGGTCCATCATTTCATTTAGCACTTGTGTGCAAAATTTGAAGTGAATCAGAGTTGTTTTTGTATGAATCGGTATTAGATTTTGGAATTCAGAAGTTCATAGTTCCTCAGGCTTGAATTGGGTTGCGAATCATAGAATCGATGTTGTTTGATGTGATTTTTGTCCTTGAGTAGATTCGTTATGTGTTTTGGCACTTGTTGGTATATTCGAACAAGGTCCCGGAGGCCCCGGATGTGATTCGGATCGAATCCAGAACAATTTGGACTTGATCTCATTGCTAAAGTTGGGTTGTGTCTGGTGAAATTGCACCTGCCAATATTGGTCGCATGTGCGAACTCGCAAATGTGAGGGGTTGATCGTAGAAGTGAGTTGTGGCCTGCCTAGCTGGGATCGCAGATACAGTCAGAGTTCCGCCGAAGCAGGCTCGCAGGGGCAATTGAGGAGGCGCAGAAGGGGAAAGGCTAGCCAAGCTTGGGGTCGCAGAAGTAGTGCCACTTATGCAGGAGAGAGACCGCATATGTGCATTTTGATCCGCAGAAGCGGAGTATCCTAGGCTATGTGAGAACCACACCTGCGATGGAAATTCCGCAGGTACGGAGCCGCAGATGCGGTTGTGGGTTCGCATATGAGTATTCACTGCGAGAAAAGTGGTCTTCGAGGGTTTTGAGTTTCATAATCCCTTTTTGGACCTAGAGAGCGCAGTTTGTGGTGATGTTTCAGGAGATTTGCAGGGAAATCATTGGGGTAAGAATTCCTAACTCGATTTTGGGTATATTACATGAATATATTGTTATTTTCATCATCTAATTAGTAATTTGAGTTGGACATTTGGGAAAAATTATGAAAACCTCCTAGACTAAATTTTAGGGTTTTGAAAGGCGATTTGAGTAATTCTTGTATGGTGTGACTCGTTATCGGATGTGTGTCCAGATTTTGTAATTTTGGTTGGGTTCCGAGACGCGGGCATGAGTTTACTTTTTGAGTTGACTTTTTATTTCTTTGCAAAGATCGTAACTTTATGATTCGAATTAGATTCCTATAGTTTATATTTATGGTATGACGTTATTTTGGCTAGATTCGAGTCGTTCGGAGTTGGATAATCGAGGGAAAGGCCTACTAGTGGATTGAGTTTGTGTGGGAGAATTACCACTTAGGATTTGTGGTGTTTTGTGATAATTGTGATGTGTGGAAGCCGTGTACGCGAGGTGAGAAGTGTGTACACAGGATAAATGTAGAAATTTACCAATTTTAGCTCTATCGATTCCTTTCATGCTTAAATGAGTTATCTTAACATGTTATCTTCATCATCATTAGTCTAATTTCACATGCTCTACTTGTCTTATCTCTTACTTGTTAATTTCTCTACATGTTTAGTTGAAGTTCTTGTTTCCTTTATTCCATATTCATTATTTAATTTTTGAATTATTTACTTGAAGTCGTTATTCTTAAAATATCTTGTTGTTGAAAGTGTCATTGAGTTATAAAGGTCGTGATTCACATTGAGGCAAAGTGTTAAGTTGTGAAATATCATCCTTGTTGAGTTATTCACTTCAGGTTGTCATTGTTGATACTCCTGTGCACATTGTGGTTGAGCCATGGGCGGTTAAAATACTATTGTTGTTGGTTTCTTGACAAGTTGTGATATTGGGAACTTGAGGTGCGATTTGTGATACGTTGTGATATTGATACACATGCGGTGGTATAAGATTTTGGGGTTGAACGCATGCGGTGAGATAAGGTGGGATTGATACGTGTGGCTAGTAGGGAACTACTAGAAGCCACGCGGTGTGATAAGGTGGACTAAAACGCGGGATGCTATTTCGGGAAACATGATTATAAAAACTAAATGCAAGGCTCCCACGGTGATATAAGGAAAGATTGTGAATTATTTTGTTTTTTGAGACTACGAGGCGGTACCTCGGTAGTGACTCTTGTTGGTAATTATTTATTACTTCACTTGTGTTTGGCCGTTTGTTTCTTTGGCTTAGCATTTCTTGTTTTCTTATATGATGCATTATTTGCTTGATTCTGTGTAGTTAATTTGGCATATTCATTACTTGTTTCTTTTCCATTGTTATTATTATTGCACTGTTAAATTACTCATTTTGTCTCTTATATATTCCGGAAGGGCCTTGACCTAACATCGTCACTACTCTACTTAGGTCATGCTTGTTACTTACTAGGTACCATTGTGGTGTACTCATGATACGCTTCTGCACATTTTTTGTGCAGATCCAGGTACCTCCTACCAGTCTAAGAATTAGTGAGTTGAGTTCGTACTCGGAGACTTCAAGGTACACCTGCCGGCGTCTGCAGGCGTCGAATTCACCCTCCATCTACTTCTACATTTTCCCTCTTTTATTAGATACAATTGTATAGGGATGACTATGATGCCGTTGTAGATCTTGTGACTCAATATCAACGGGTCTTGGAGAAATTGTATATGATGAATTGTGGAGTTTTCCTTATTAAAATTGTTGAGTATTGAAAGTTTAATTGTTATTTCAGTTATTCTCCACATGTTTGTTAGACTTACTGTCACGACCCGGAATTCCCACCCTCGGGGTTGTGATGGCGCATAACATTTTACTTGACAGACAAGCAAACGTTAGATTAGTTTTAAGCCATTTTTAAATAAATCAAACTTAACTGATGGCAATTACTGAAATAACTGAGATAAAATGAAATAAAGTGCGGAAAGCCATAACAACTGAAATATCTAAATACAACCCCGAATTTGGTGTTGCAAGTGCACGAGCTACTAGAATAATATTGATAAAAGTCTGAATGAAAATAAAGTTGTCTGAAAGAAAATACACAGCTAAGATAGAGTAGAAGGGGACTTCAGGGCTGCGAATGTCGAGCAACTATACCTCAAGTCTCTGTTCTAATAGTCAACCTGAGAAATCTACTGACAGCTGCTAGAACAAACTCCAAAATATGCACAAGAAGTGTAGAGTGTAGTATGAGTAAAACCGATCCCATGTACTCTTTAAGTGTTGAGCCTAACCTCGACGAACTAGTGACGAGGCTAAGGAGGGTCACTTACAATAACCTGTACACAGTATAAAAATAATGACAGGAAAGGAACATACGGAAAACTAAGAAAGTTAAATCATGTAAATAACTCAATCCTCGAAAACAACTAAATACAGAAATACCAATCCTCAGATTCTCATATGAAAGCACCGAAGCCAACACAATACAACAAGGAATGCAAAACACATAAACTGTTGTGATGCGCAACCCGATCTCACCGTACATCACGATAAGCCCTTATTCCACCATGTAAATATCAATAATAATAATAAATAAATAAATATATGGTGCGGCGTGCAACCCGATCCTACAATATAATCAGGGTCAATATCATAATCCTCCCTTATTTCACCATATCAATCCATCCTTATTTCACATGTTGCGGCGTGTAACCCGATCCTACCTTATCAATATAAATCCTCCCTTATTCCACCTATTGCAGTGTGCAACCCGATCCATAAATAAATCAATAAGTGAAATCAATTTATCACCTCGAATCAAAAGAATCTCTACGATTAATGATTATGAAAGCTACAAATCAAGAAGGAATCTCGTACCAAATCATGAAAGCTACAATTAATACTGAGCAACAAGGCAAGACAAATATAGGACAGTTAAAGGGTACAAGTAAGACAATTAAGGCAAGTATCAATTAAGCATAGGAGCATGGAAGAAATTTACATTTATAATGAGAGAACAATAAATGACAAGAAACATTTTAAGGCATAGGAAGCAATTAAGGCATGTAACAATCAAGATATGGAATGGAATAATTAATGATATACGGGTAAACATGGAAACAAGTAATTGATGGCGTATAGACACACGTCACCTCGCATATACGCTGCTACTCATAAAATTCACATAGAACCTAGCTCAAGGGTTCCTAATTCCCTAAATTCAAGGTCAAACCCAATACTTACCTCACTCCGCAATCAACTCAGAGCTCTACCGGGGCCTTTCCTATAGAATGCTAGGGAAATCAATTACAATACATGAAGTTAAGATCTTCACATTTTTCACAAAAAATCAACAAAAGTCAACCCCAAGCTCGCTTGGTCAAAACTCGAGATTCGGACCAAAAGCCATTTACCGGTTCACCCCCGAGCTCGATTATGTAATTAGTTTCGAAATCCGACCTCAATTTGAGGTCTAAATCTTAATTTTATAACCCCCCCCCCCCAATTCTTCCCAAATCCCTAATTTTGTATCATGAGGGAACAAAGATTAACACTAGAAATTAATGGGTGATCATAGAAATGGAAGAAAATAAGTTAAAGTATACTAACCTATGAAAGGATGATGAGTTTTCTCTTCCAAATCGCCTCTAGGCTGAGCTCTAATGAAAAGATGGTGAAATATGGGTGAAATCCGTATTTGGAAATATTTATGGTCTGGGAGTCGGGCCTTCTTCGCGTTTGCAAAGTCCCTGTCATGTTCGTGATACAAAGCATCCCAAATGGCCTACATGCTCGCGATTTTAGTCACGCATTCGTGAAGGCTGCTCCCCCCAGGCTTTCGCGTTCGCAAGCCACTGCTCACATTCACGTAGAGCAAATCACTGATCCCCCACCCCAGGTCCCTCAATGCTACGCATTCGCGATATGTTGTCCGCGTTCATGAAGGACAACCCCCCTCCACTTCGCGTACGCGTCCACCACATCGCATTCGCCAAGAGTAAAATCCACCCACACCCAACCACCATTCGCAAACGCAGGAGTATCTTCCAGAACACGAAGAATAATTCATTAAACACCAGCAAAGCCAAGAAAACTCAAAATTTCTAGGTTGAAAAACATTCGCAACCTATCCGAAATTCACCCAAGCCCTAGGAGCTCCAAACCAAACATGCATGCATGTCCAAAAACATCATACAAACTCGCTTGCGATCCAAACACTAAAATGACACCTTGAACTATGAATCAGACACCAAAACGAATGAAATTTTCGAAGAAACTTAAGAACTTTTATTTTGACAACCGGACATTCGAATCACGCCAATTAAATTTCATTTTGCACCAAATTTTACAGAAAACTCATAATACTATAATGAACTCATACTAAGTTCTAGGACCAGAATTCGGCCCGGTACCAATAAAGTCTAACTACAGTCAAACTTGGAATTTCTTTAAACCTTTAAACTTCTAGTTTGCAACAAATGGCGATAATTCGAGCTAGGGACTTCCAAATTCGATTTTGGGCACACGCCCGAGTCCTAAATCAGGATACGGACCCATGATCCCGGTCCATTTTCTCAAAATATTAATCGAAGTCAACTCAATTAGTTTTAAGGCACGATTTCACATTTTCGTCAATTTTTGACATAAAACCTTTCGAAAAAAGACATGGACTGTGCATGGAAATTGAGAAAGGCTAAATGGAGCAACTCGAGGTTTCAAAACACAGAATTGAGGGTTAAAAAATAAATGACCTATCGGGTCATTACATTCTCCACCTCTAAAACAAACGTTCATCCTCGAATGGACATAGAAAAGTACCTGGACTGGTAAAAAGATGTGGATATCTACTCCGCATGTCCGACTCGAACATCCAATTGGCTACCTCGAATGGCTGACCTCTCCACTACACTCAAACCGAAGGATAGCTCTTAGACCTCAATTGTGGGGCCTGCCGGGCTAGAATAGCCATCGACTCCTCCTCATATATCATATCGCTGAAATCTAACACATGAGATGGATCACTATGATATTTCCAGAGCATGAACACATGGAACACTGGATGGACTACTGATAAACTAGGTGGCAATGCGAGCTTGTAGGCCACCTCACCCACTCTCTCAAGAATCTCAAATGGTTTAATATACCTAGGGCTCAACTTGCCCTTCTATTCGAACCTTATCACACACCCTTCATGGGTGAAATCCGGAGCAACACCCTTTCTCCGACCATGAATGCAACATCACAAACTCTATAGTTGGAATAAATCTTCTTCCTAGACTGCGCGATGCGAAGTCGACCCTGAATATTCTTGACCTTATCCAAGGAATCGTCTACCAAATCATTACCCAACAATCGAGCCTCCCCCGGATAAGACCATCCAGCTGGCGAACGACACTACCTCCCATAAAATGCCTCATAGGGAGCCATCTGAATGCTAGACTGGTAGCTGTTGTTGTAGGAAAACTCCGCAAGCGGCAAGAACTGATCCCAACCCCCCCCCCCCCCCCCCCCCCCGAAATCCATAACACAAGCGCGAAGCATATCCTCTAATATCTGAATAGTGGGATCGGACTGTCCGTCCATCCGGGGATGAAATGTTGTGCTCAACTCAAATTGCGTGCCTAACTCATGATGTACTGCACTCCAGATTGCAAGGTGAACTACATACAATGATAATAAATGATAGACATGGGCACACCGTGAAGATGGACGATCTCGCGGATGTAGATCTCAGCTAACCGCTCTGAAGAATAGGTAACTGCCACTGGAATGAAATGTGTCAACTTGGTCAACCTATCCATAATGACCCATATCGCGTCGAACTTCTTCTGAGTCCATAGGAGATCAACAACAAAATCCATAATGATATGCTCCCACTTCCACTCAGGAATCTCTAACTTCTTAATCAAACCACCGGGTCTCTGATGCTCGTACTTTACTTGCTGACAATTTAAACACCGATTGCATACACAACTATATCCTTCTTCATCCTCCTCCACCAATAATGTTTCCGAAAGTCCTGATACATCTTGGCGGCACCCGGGCGAATAGAATACCGAGAACTGTGGGCCTCTTCTATAATCAGCTCATAAAGTCCATTTGTATTGGGCACACAAATATGACCCTGCATCCTCAAAATCACATCATCTCCACCCGTAATCTGCTTGGCACTACCGTGCCGCACCGTGTCCCTAAGGACAAGCAAATGGGGATGATCATACTAACACCCTCTGATGCGCTCATACAAGGAAGACCGAGCGACTGTGCAAGCTAGCACACAACTGGGCTCTGAAACATCTAATCTCACAAACCGATTGGCCAAAGCCTAAATATCTGCAGCAAGGAGCCTCTCACCAACTAGAATATACGAAAGGCTACCCATACTCACAGCCTTTCTACTTAAGGCATCGGCCACCACATTGGCCTTCCCGAGATGATACACATTGGCCAACCACCTCTTGTGCCTCAATTGATATCCTTTTGTTTGAACAAATACTGAATATTTCCATGATCCGTGAATACCACGCACTACACGTCATAACTATAGTGATCCAAATCTTCAGTGCATGAACAATGACCGCCAATTCTAATTCATGAACAAGGTAATTCTTCTCATTAACCTTCAAGTGCCGCGATGCGTATGCAATCACTCTACCATCCTGCATCAATATCGCACCGAGCCCAATACGAGATGCATCACAATACACCATGTAGGATCCTGAACCAGTAGGAAACACCCAACACTGGCGCCATAGTCAAAGCAGTCTTGAGCTTTTGAAAGCTCAACTCACACTCATCCGACCATCTGAATGGGGAGCCCTTCTAGGTCAATCTGGTCAATGGGGCTGTAATAGAAGAAAACCCATCCACAAACCGGAAATAACAACCCGCCAAACCTAGGAAACTCAGGATCTTTATAGATGAAGTAGGTCTAGACCAATTCTGAATTGCCTCAATCTTCTTAGAATCCACCTTTATGCCATATGCCGATACGACGTGTCCCAAAAAGGTGACTGAGTCTAACCAAAACTCACACTTTGAAAAATTGGCATATAACTGGCTATCTCTCAGTGTCTAAAGTACAATCCGAAGATGTTGCTCACGCTCCTCTTGACTGCGGGAGAATATCAAGATATTTTCAATGAATACAATCACAAAAGAATCTAAATAGGGCTTGAACACCCAATTATCAAATCCATAAATGTTGCTAGGGCATTTTTCAACCCAAATGACATCACTAGGAACTCATAATGTCGATACCGAGTCTGAAAAGTTATCTTAGGGACATAAGATGCCCTAATCTTCAATTGATGGTAACCAGACCTCAAGACAATATTCAAAATCACGTGTGCACCGCAGGGAGAGACACTAGGTCTAATGAAGCCCTTATCAAGAAAATCTTGCAACTACTTCAACTTCGGAGGGGCCATAGGGTATGGCGGAATAGAAATGGGTTGAGTGTCCGGAGCCAAATCAATATAAAAATCAATATCCTTGTCAGGTGGTATCCCCGATAGGTCTGCAGGAAACACCTCTAGAAACTCACGAACAACCGGTACTGAATCCATGGATGGAACCTCCGCACTAGAATCACGTACATAGGCCAAATAATTTAGACACGTCTTCTCGACCATACGTCGAGCCTACACAAAAGAAATAACTCTACTGGTAGAATGGCCAGGAGTCCCCGTCCACTCTAATCCAGGAAACTCTGGCATGGCTAAGGTCAACATCGTGGCCTGACAGTCAAATATAACGTGATAAAGTGACAGTCAATCCATACCCAAGATAACATAAAAATCTACCATATCAAGAAGTAGAAGATCTACACTAGTCTCAAGACTCCCAATAGTAATCACACACGAGCGATAGACACGATCTACAATAATAGAATCTCCCACAGGCGTGGACACATGCACAGGAGCACTCAAAGAAACACGAGGCACAACCAGATATGCAGCAAAATATGATGACACATAGGAGTAAGCAGATCCTGGATCAAATAGAATTGAAGCATCTCTATGGAAAAAGGGAATAATACCTGTGATAACGACGTCAGTTGACTCGGCCTCAAGCCTAGGTGGTAAAGCATAACATCGCGGTTAGGCCCTACCTTTTACTACATGACCCCTGCCTCTAGCTGGATAAGAGAGAGGTGGAGCAACTGGTGCCGGAACCATGGCACGTGAACTTTGTTGTGGCATGCCGCCCAATAATGTCGGACAGGACCTCATAATATGCCCAATACCACCACACTCAAAACACCCATCCTGTTGTTGTGGCTGCTGAAGCTGAAACTTGCCCAAACAGGCTGGATAACCACAATGATAACTCTTAATCGGAGGGGAAATGATAGGAGATGATGGTGCACTATAGGCTGGCTGCCCAGAATAAAAAAAATAAGGACCACGGTTTCTTGTAGCACTGTGAGATGCTTGAAGCGCTTAATGGAATGGACTGGGAGGATGGCCTATAGCAAAAGCACCCTGCCTCCAGATGAGGGGCCACTAAAACTATCGGAATGATGGAGCCTCTTATCTGACACCGACCCCCTCTCCTGAGCACGGACCAACTTGATACGTCTGGCAATATCAACGGCCGACTGAAGGAAATATCACTCTCTGTCTCATTTGCCATATAAAGCCTGCTTGTGTAAGTGAGCCCATCAATAAATCTCCCCACTCACTCCTTCTCACTAGGAATAAAGATAGTGGCATGGAGAGTTAAGTCCACAAATTGAGTCTCATACAAGGTGACAATTATACCACCCTTTTGAAATCGCTCGAACCGCCTACGATACTCCTCTCTCAAGGTGACAGGGATGAAATTCTCTAGAAATAGCTGTGAGAAATGATCCTAGGTAAGTGCAGGTGACCCACCTGGTCTAGTCAACATATAATCTCTCCACCATCTCCCGGCGAAATAACTCATCTGAAATGCGGCACAATCAACCCCATTGGTCTCAACTATACCTATGTTCCGTAGCACCACGTGGCAACGGTCCAAAAAAATTCATGTGGGTCCTCAGAAGGTGCACCACTTAAATGAACAGTAAAGAGCTTGGTGAACTTATCCAACCTCAACAGAGCCTCTAAAGATGAAGCAGGCATATCACTGGCTTGTGCCGCAACAACCGGCTAAACTACCCTAACTGGCAGGGCTGCTGGAGTCTGAAGCTGGGGAGCCACCAGCTCTGGGGTGTGAGTAACGAGAGTCTGTGCTCCTCCCTCAGCCCGACAGATGATTGATGCCACCGAAAAGGTACCGATCAGGGCCACACTCTCCATAAGTCCCACCAAATGGACTAGAGCGTCCTGAAGCACTTGAGTGGCTGTGAACCCCTCCGGGACCTGAGCTGGTCCAACATGTACAATCTGGGCTGGAACCTCCTCATCAAAATCTACCTGAGGCTCCACTGCAGGTAATGTTGCTCGAGCTCTAGGTTGATCTTTGCATCTGCCTCTACCTCGGCCTCTGGCGCGACCTTAGCCTCGACCTCTGCCCCTAGTCATAGCTGCCACATGGGGATCTGTCTCCTGTCATGTGGTCGATGCAGTGCATTTTCTCACCATCTGCGAGAGAACAAGAATACAACGGTTCAATCATCAATGATAGAATAAAATCGCAGAGTAAGAAAGAAGTGATATTTTTCCTAAACTCCATAGCCTCAGAAAGATAAGTACAAACGTCTAGGCTTGCTCGTGACTCGTGAGACCTAGGCAACCTAGTGCTCTAATACTAACTTGTCATGACCCGGAATACCCACCCTCAGGACTGTGATGGTGCATAACATTTCACTTGCCAAGCAAACCAACGTTAGATTAGTTTTAATCCATTTTTAAACAAATCAAATTTAACTAATGGCAATTACTGAAATAACTGAGATAAAACTAAAATATCTAAATACAACCTCGAATTTGGTGTAGCAAGTACACGATACAAATAAAAGTCTGAATAAAAGTAAGTTGTCTGAAAGAAAATAAACAGCTAAGATAAAGTAGAAGGGGACTTCAGGAATGCGAATGTCGAGCAGTTGTACCTCAAGCCTCTGTTCTGATAGTCAACCTGAGCAATCTACTGACCGCCGCTAGGACAGACTCCAAAATCTGCATAAGAAGTGTAGAGTGTAGTATGAGTAAAACCGACCCCATGTACTCTGTAAGTGCTGAGCCTAACCTCGGCGAAGTAGTGACGAGGCTAAGGCGGGTCACTAACAATAACCTGTACGTAGTATAAAAATAATGACAGGAAAGGAACATACAGAAAAATAAGAAAGTTAACTCATGCAAATAACTCAATCCTCGAAAATAACTAAATACAACAATACCAATCCTTAGAGTCTCATACGAAAGCACTGAAGCCAACACAATACAACAAGGAATGCAAAGGACATAAACTGTTGCGATGCGCAACCCAATCTCACTGTACATCACGATCCTCCCTTATTCCACCATGTAAATATCAATAATAATAAATAAATATATGGTGCAGAGTGCAACCCGATCCTACCATATAATCAGGGACAATATCATAATCCTCCCTTATTTCACCATATCAATCCATCCTTATTTCACATGTTGCGGCGCGCAACCCGATCCATAAATAAATCAATAAGTGCAATCAATTTAACAAATTGAATCACAAGAATATCTACGATTAACGAATATGAAAGCTAAAAATCAAGAAGGAATTTCGTACCAACTCATGAAAGGCTACAATTAATACTGAGCAACAACACAAGTCAAATATATGACAGTTAAAGGGTACAAGTAAGACAACTAAGGCAAGTATCAATTAAGAATGGTAGCTTGAATGAAATTAACATTTATAATGTGAGAATATTAAATGACAAGTAACAAGTTAAGGCATAGGAAGCAATAAAGGCATGTAACAATCAAGACATGGAATGCTATACTTAATGAAATACATGTAGACACGGAAACAAGTAATTGATGGAGTATAGACACTCGTCACCTCGCATATACGCCGATACTCATGCAATTCACATAGCACCTAGCTCAAGAGTTCCTTATTCCCTCAAATCAAGGTTAGACCCAACACGTACCTTACTCCGCAATCAACTAAGAGCTCTACCGCGGCCTTTCCTCTAGAATCCGTCTCCAAACCAATTGAATCTAACCAAAATAGACTCTATAACATCAAATAATGCTAGGTAAATCAATTAAAATACATAAAGTAAGATCTTTACACTTTTTCCAAAAAGTCAACAAAATTCAACCCCGGGCTTGCTTGGTCCAAACCCGAGATTCGGAACAAAACCTATTTACCCATTCACCCCCGAGCCCGATTATGTAACTAGTTTAAAAATTCGACCTCAATTTGAGGTCCAAATCTCAAATTTGCAGAAAACCCCAATTCCTCTGAAATCCCTAATTTTCTATCATGAGAGAACAAAGATTAAAGCTAGAAATTAATGGGTAATGATAAAAATGAAAGAAAATAAGTTAAATTATACTAATCTATGAAAGGATGATGAATTTTCTCTTCCAAATCGCCTCTAGGCCGAGCTCTAATGAAAAGATGGTGAAAATGGGTGAAATCCCATCTTTGGAAATATTTAAGGTCTGAGCGTTAGGCAGTCTTCGCGTTCACGAAGGGCCTGCCGCGTTTGCGATACACAACAACCCAAATGGCCAACGCGTTTGCGAGTTTACTCACGTGTTCACGAAGGGTGCTTCCCCTGTCCTTCGCTTTCGCGAGCGAGTGCTCGCGTTCGCATAGAGAAAATCACCGATCCCCCTCCCCATCAGGTCCCTTAACGCTACATTTTTGCTATATGATGTCCGCGTTTGCGATGGCAAGCCAACATCTACTTCGTGTTCGCGATGAGTAAAATCCACCCCAGTCCCAACTACCCTTCGCGATGGCAGGATTATCTTCACGATCGCAAAGAAGGTTTCATCAGACACCAGCAAAAGTTAAGAAACCCCAAAATTTCTAAGTTCAAAAACATCTATAACCTATATGAAACTCACCCGAGCCCTAGGAGCTCCAAACCAAATATGTACACAAGTCCAAAAACATCATACGAACTCACTCGCGCGATCCAAAAACCAAAATGACACCAACAACTACGAATCAGACACCAAAACGAATGAAATTTTCAAAGAAACTTAAGAACTTTTATTTTAACAATTGGACGTCCAAATCACGTAAATAAATTTCGTTTTGCACCAAATTTTGCAGACAAGTCATAAATATTGTGATGAATTTATATCAAGTTCCGAAACCATAATCCGTACGCAGTAGCAACAAAGTCAAACTACGGTCAAACTTGGAATTTCTTTAAACCTTTAAACTTCTAGTTTTCAACAAATGGCGATAATTCGAGTTAGGGACTTTCAAATTTGATTTCGGGCACACGCCCGAGTCTTAAATCAGGATACAGACTCATCAGGACCGTCAAAATATTGATCTGGTTCCATTTTCTCAAAACGCTGACCGAAGTCAACTCAAATATGTTTTAAGGAACGATTTCACATCTTCGTCAAATATTGACATAAAACCTTCCGGAAAAAGATACGGAATGTGCATGCAAATCGAGGAAGGGTAAAGGAACTACTCGAGATTTTGAAACACAGAATTGAGGATTAAAACAATAAATGACCTATCAGATCATCGCACTTACCTAGTCTTAGGGACTAGGTGTCATCACGACATCCTACGGAGGGAAATTGGGGTCGTGATATTTCTACATCAGGAAAAGAAAATACTTAGTTTGTTAAATAAAAAAAATACCTTTTCAACATCATGAAAAGAAAGTACTCATTTTGTTGAAATGAAAGAAAATACTTTTCTACACCATGAAAAGAAAGTACTCATTTTATTGAAATGAAAGAAAATATTTTTATACATCATGAAAGAAAGTACTCGTTTTGTTAAAATGAAATAAGTACTTTTTCTACATCAGGAAAAGAAAATAATTAGTTTGTTGAAATGAAAAATAAAAAAATTTCTACATCATGAAAAGAAAGTAATCATTTTGTTAAAATGAAAAAAAATACTTTTTCTACATCCGGAAAAGAAAATATTTAGTTTATTGAAGTGAAAAAAAGTATTTTTCTACATCATGAAAAGAAAGTACTTGTTTTGTTAAAATGAAAGAAAATATTTTTTCTACATCAGGAAAAGAAACTACTTAGCTTGTTGAAAGAAAATAAATATCTTGTCTACACACCGGAAGCACCAGACATAAGTTCAATGAACCGGACATAAGTTCAATGCACCTTAATCCAACCCCCAATCCATTAACGGAACAACATACTGCCACACCATTACCACTCAGCCTTGCACAAACTTTGCTCAGCAACAACCAATTCACTTACTACCCCAACACATGCCAACAAACACACTCCCATATAGACTTGACTGACGAAACAACAAATGACCTCCACAGAGACACCTTCATACCACTCACCTCCACCGATAAATCACGCTTATACTTGCCTTGGAAATATTCCGTCATTGTCAAAGTGTATGGCAGGAAAGTGGCGCACAAAACTAACAATTATATGGAAACCCTCAGAGGAACTACCTCTAATTGACCTAGGGTGTGATTTCTATCTAGCGAAATTCCAAAAAGAAGAAAATATGCTCACTGCCCTCCATAATGGAACTTGGTTTATACTCAACCACTTTCTCTCCGTCCGCAAATGGGAACCTAGATTCATAGCTTCTAACACACAACTCACATACACAGCTATTTGGTTAAGATTATCTGAACTGCCTACAGAGTTTTATGACTTTTAAATACTTCAACGCGTAAGGGAGAAAATTGGCTCCCTTCTCAAAGTTGACACATGCACGTCGGCAACTACACAAAGTCAATATGCAATAATATATTGGTTCCCACAAGCAACAAATAGTCTATGCAGGTTTCAATATGCTCTGCACGTTTTGTGGTCGACTTGGCCACACAAAAAATCTATGTTCTTCAATATCAACTCCCATGTAATCCACCACCAATATTATGCACACCCCATTACCAAATGAACCTTCAACTTCAAACAATACCCACAACACCACCCAGGATCAACACAAACAATCCACTCTGGATAATAACGATTGGAAAACAGTCATTTTCCCCTCAAAAAACTGTTCGACAGCAAAATCACCAATCACAACAAACGTCAACCATACAAGTTGAACACTGGAGGTGCGGGACCCACATGTATGTTTCCTAACCCTAATATTACACATATTGCTAATCACATGCCCGTTAAAAAATCCCTAATTGGCAAACTAATTACTACTACCTCCTATAATCACCCAAATTTTTTAAATGAAACCACTCTACAATTCCTTAACAATATTGAACCTATGGACTAAACGGCCACTACCACAGGCCCAAGTACTGTAGCCCATGAGAATAACAAGCCCACACTTAGCCCACAATACGATTCTCACCATAAAATCCACTCATCCAACACTGCTACAAACTCACCTACTACCCCACTAACACATAGCACACGACATTGCCACGTGGCATAAGAGCACATAACTGCTGCCACCAAGGATCCATACAAACCCAACTCACCCCTAACTATAGGCACTCAATTACAAGCCTACCTCACAGCAACTAACCTTTCCCCAATAACCCAAAATCATTCTAAAACACAAGGCCCAATACCCTCACTCCCCACCCAAATAACCAAGACATCAACTGACACAGCCCAACCCCCAACACAAGAAACCACCACAACCCCTTCACGTGAGATTACACCTCCATTACCCATATCGAATCAGTTGTCCAAGTTAATCTCTCAAAATCAAACAAATACTGAGCCCTCATCATTTACTACTATTACCAATACCACTACACATAAACAATCCTTAATAGACCCCTCACACCCAAATGAACTGGTCACGTTACAACTTTCAACAAAGGAGAACACTCTCCTTTACCAACACCAATCTCCTCCACCACCCAATTTTCCTCAACATCATCACAATGCAACCACCACACGACCAACCACCACAACCCACACCTATCTACTTAACACAATATCCACAAACTCAAACTTACCCCCAGACATTGCTAGAGATGAGCATGCAGGAACATGCACTGACCTTCACCATGGAAATAGACAACCAAGATGTAATAGTGATGATACAAATCCGGCGGACATAGCTCAGATAGTCATAGAGAGGATGCGTATGGGAGTGACCCTTTACAATCAATTTCTATGGGCCATGCACCCCCCCCCCCTCCCCATCAGTCCTTCATCAACAACCACACATGCCACTATCAATTCTGACTCCTCTCTCCATGCTAGTGCCACCATCGCCACCAGTGAACACCATGGAACTCCCCTTCTATCCACCACAACAACCACACCAAACATTTGTCCCTTGGATACAGCCTCATTCATAATATCAGCCATAATACCACTCCATGCATAAGCAACCCCATATCATCCTCTCACCCCACCAACCAGTCCACTTCCACCACCCAGGTCATCTCACAACGAACTAGGAGAAATAGCTCAACTGGAAGTAGTAGCAACTATGGCAGAGATCAGAGGATGGGAACAAAACATACATCCTCAAAGAATAGTACGAAAGAAAAGTGATAATCATTTGTCCACCCGAGCTATAAAGTGTCTCACTAAACATACGTCCAACAAGAAACCTAGAGGTGGGAAAGTTTGCAATCGTGTTGATCCCAGCACTAATGAACACATCCTCAACACTAGAGAGACAGAATCCACCAAACCCACTGAATAATCAATCCAGAAAGATCATGAACATCTCAAGTCTGACTTTGGGTTCTCACATTTGGCTCAATCACCAGCTGAAGGAATTTCTGGAGGAATATCTCAACTTTGAAGGGAGGATGAAATCAAGCTTGATCAAGTAGAAGCCACAATCCAAGAAATCCACTCCATTGTTCAGGTAAACCCTAACCCTAATGCTTGGTCTATCAATTTTCTATGCAAAAAATGAATCACATGCACGTACTGTTCTATGGGAAAATTTATGTACCTTACATGATCAAATTAGGTTACCTTGGTAAATAGGAGGTGATTTTAGCGAAATTACTAGATCTACTGAAAATATGGTGGCCTACAAATCAATAATAGACAAACTGATCATTTTATTCAATGCCTTAATTATGGTAATTTAGTAGACCTAGGGTATATGGATAGTCGTTATACATGGCCTATAAACAAAAATTATCCAATCGAATTTTTGAATGATTAGATAGATGCTTAGTAAACTATGAATGGCTAAAACTCTACCATGAGGCCTCAGTGCACCACTTGCCAAGAACGTACTCAGATCATAGCCCTTTTCTATTAAATATAAAAAAGCATAAAGCTCCTCAGGACAAAATCTTCCTGTTTGAAACCATTTGGACAACTCATCCACAATTTCCTTCTATAATTTCCCAAAATCGGACTCCTAATAAATATACCCTTCAGACCATAAAATATTTCACAATTCATATCCTGGATTGGAATAGGAACACCTTGGGTAACATATTTCAGGAAAAAAATCCTACTAGTAAGATTACAAGGAAGTTCAACCAAATATACCACTAGCCAGTTCCTACAAAATTTAGAAAAGGACCTAACTAATCAATTTAATGTTATTCTACAACTTGAAGAAGAGTTTTGGAAGTTAAAAGCAAGGATAACTTGGCTACAACATGGTGATGCCAACACAAAAAATTTTCACTTAACTACACTTCAACGGCGTCGACGTAACCGTATTACTGTGCTAAAAGATTTAGTAGGTAATTGGATATTAGATCAAAAAGAAATAAATGATTCAATCAAAGACTACTATCACGCATTATTCACCACTAGTCACTCCCATCACATATACCCTAAGTCAAAACATAACTCCACCAACACAAATGCTTACTCAAAACTAGAATCCCCAATCACACACATAGAAATCAGTACCACCCTTAAGTCTTTCCAACCTATTAAGGCACCGGGGCCGGATGGATTACATCCATACTTTTTCCAGCAAGTGAAATCCTCAATCATATCCTTTTGCGAGGAGGTCTTTACCACTCATCAAATTCCATCAGAAATTAATAAAACGTATTTATGTCTCATACCTAAAACATAACAACCTACACTAATTACCCAATACTGACCAATTAGTCTTTGTAACACCCTTTACAAATTAATTACCAAAATCATAGTCCAACGAATCAAACCATTCTTAATCAATCTTATTAGCCCGGAGCAATCAGCGTTCTTACCTCATCGACGAGCCACTGACAATGCCCTTATAGTGCACGAGATTATGCACCATTTTAGGAGAAAAAAAGGGGCCCATGCCTCTTTTTTACTCAAACTGGACTTAGAAAAAGCTTTTGATAAGCTTGAATGGGGCTTTATTCATGACACTCTTCACTAATTTCACTTCCCACCCAAGTTTATTAAGATAATAACGTCGTGCATAACCACTTCCTTAATCTCCATTTTTATTAATGGCCAACCAGCCAACCTCTTTTTTCTCACCTTCAAGAGGTATTTGTCAAGGATACCCCCTATCATCTTCATACTCTGTATGGAAATGTTCTCCAGAAAAATACATGTTGATGTAGACTACCTTAAGTGGTACCTTATAAAATTATCTAGACAAGGTCCACCAATCTCTCATCTCCTCTTCGCTGATGATATTATTCTAACCTCTAAAATGACCACTAAGAGCATCAACTCTATTATTGACACACTAAACCTATTTACTAGTGTGTCAGGTTTAACTATTAATTACACAAAATCAAAAATCTTCTTCTCCAAGAACGCATCCAAGTAAGATAGAGAAAGTGTGACCACTGATTTCCATATGAATGCGGGCTCAACTTTCGGAAAATATCTTGGATACCCTATATTCACCACAAAACCTACTACATCCAATTTTCAGTTCCTAATAGATAATTCTAAAAATAAATTAGCAGGATGAAAAATAAATTTCCTAACAATAGCAAGATGAACTACTTTGATTAAAGATACCCTAAACTATTTTCCTAACCATGAGATGCAACTACTCAAAATACCTACTAATATTATTAACAAATTAGAAAGATATCAACACAATTTGGGGTACCACACCCCGGAAACAGAAGTTACACCTCATTAAATTCGAAACAAACCAATTGACTAAGGAGAGTGGTGGATTGGGAATCCATAACCTCAACAATAAAAATAATGCTTTATTGGTATCCCGATCTTGGCGATTGTTTCAATCCCCTTCATCACACTGGGCTAAAATACTCCTTTCAAAATACTTACGAAATACTACCTCTAAAACTGTATCCTCTACTCAGAAAGCTATCACACAAGGGTGGGCTTCCTATCAACTTGGCATTAAGTGGCACACTACTAATGGAAGGCACATAAGTTTTTGGAATAATCGTTGGTTAGACACTAATTTAATTCTCAGAAAAATAATTGAAGGTACCTGTAACGACCCGACCGGTCATTTTGAGCTCTAGCGTATCGTTCAGCGGTTTGAAGTCATGAGCAGCTTCGTTTCAGGTATTATGACCCATGGGCGTAGTCGAAATTGAATTCCAGGAAGTTTAGAATTGATTCGAAAAGAAAATTCTCATTTCAGAAGCCTTAAGTTGGAGAAATCAGCTAAGATTGGAATTAACTAAACGACCTCCGAATCAGGATTTGAAGGTTCCAACAGGTTTGTATGATGATTTTGGACTTTTATGTATGTCCGGATCAGGGTTTGGATAACCCAGGAGCTCTTCGGCGTGTATTGTGAAAGTTAGAATTTTAGAAATATTTCATAAATTTGGGCTTGAAGTGCAAATCAGTGAGGGTGATGTCTGTTTGGGATTCCGAGTCTGGGAATAGCTTCGTATGGTGATTCTGGAGTTGGGAGCGCGATCAGAAGTGAATTTGGATGTCCGTAGGTCATTTTGAAGTCATTTGGCTAAAGATAAGAATTTGAAGGTTTTTGAGAAATCCGACCGGAAGTGGAAGTTTTGATATCGAGGTCGGAATGCGATTCCGAAAGTTGGAGCAGGTCCGCAATGCGGAATATGACCTTTGTACAAAATCTGAGGTCAATCGGGTGTGATTTAATAGGTCTCGGCGTCAGATGTAGAAGTTTGAAATTATAAGTTCTTAAATAATTGGATTTGAGTGAGATTCATGATTTCGGCATTGTTTGATGTGATTTGAGGGCTTGAGCAAGTCCGTGTCATGTTTTAGGAAATGTTGGTTTGATTGGACAGGGTCTCGGGGGCCTCCGGTGGATTTCGGGGGGTTAACGGATCAAAGTTGAAGTTGGAAAAAGGGCTGAAGCTTGTCGTCATCTTGTATAATCGCACGTGCGAGGCTTTGACCGTAGGTACGGCTAAGGGCGCCGTAGGTGCGAGATTGGGGTTGGAACTGAGGAGGCCGCAGGTGCGGAAGATTGGTCGCACCTGCGGAATCGCAGGTGCGAAGAGGGGATCGCAGGAGCGGGAATTTGCTGGGTCAAGTCAGAGCCGCACCTGCGATGGAATTTCCGCAGGTGCGAAGCCGCATGAGCGGCCATTTGACNGGAATTTCCGCAGGTGCGGAGTCGCAGGAGCGGCCATTGGATCGCAGGTGCGAAAGAGGCCTGGGCAGAATGTTTTAAAGACGGGTTTATGTCATTTCTCACCCATTTTTCATTGTCATGGGCGATTTTTGGAGAGAATTTCAAGGGGGATTCTCGTCAGGCATCAAGGTAAGTAAACTCCTTCCGTTTGTTAGATGAATACAAGATTATATGCATAGGTTAGGCATGGAAATTGGTAGGAAATTGGGCAACTTTTGAAGAAACCTAGAAAATGTAAATTTGGAATTTAGCCACGAATTTGAGTGTGGAATGTAGAGTAAATTTCATGATTAAACTAGTAGAGATATGGTAGCATGCATCTTCAAGAATTTTGGATATCCGGGCGCGTGGGCCTGTGGGCATTTTGGTCATTTCCACGAGCGGGGTTGAGAAAGTATATAATCCGAATTTGTTGTGAGTATTAGGATGAATTTTCATTGCTTTCCCATTATGTGGTAGTTTTGGAGCGTTGTGCGTCCGTGGGAGTCATCAGAAGGGCTTGGAAGCCGGTGTTGGAATTTAGAAGCGATGTACGGCTCTTTTCTAACTTTGTGAGGGGGAATCGTCCCCCTAGGTGAATTAATTCAATACATTCTATTATCTTCGGGGGATACGTACGCACGAGGTGACGGGAGCCTGTGCGTAGCTACTACTATGCCATGTTCGGGTATCCTAGGACCCACTAGCATGCCTTACCTGTTGTACATGTGATCTTGTCTGTGATGTTAGACTGCTAATATAATCGAAATTGTAATTTAATGACTAAGGAAGATTAGAGTTTATTTTCTAAATTATCTAAAAAGAGAATTTATTTCCTTCGCGGGAAATTGTATTTTCGAATAAGGTTGTGTTATTAAATGTTACATAAAACTCGGCAAGTGAATTTCGAAAAAGGGATTTAAATGTTATTTGTGGTTTTTAAAAGAGAAATCGGTCATTTACTTGGGTATTTGTGTTCCCGACGTATTCGGGGTGGATTGTTGATTGTGCATGTCTACTTGTGACCGCTTCGCAATTTACATTCTGCGAGCGGAGTGTTATTTCCCCTACTCTCATGGGAGCGGGTCGTACGCCACGGTGGATTTATAATGCACTTTTGGTACGGGCCGTTCGATCCTCGGTAGTGCATAGATATGATTATTATATTGAGAGGTGCACTTATGGGACGGGCCGTTCGATCCTCGGTAGTGCATAGATATGATTATTATATTGAGAGGTGCACCTATGGGACGGGCCATTCGATCCTCGGCAGTGCACAAAGAGGATTATTATATTGAGAAATGCACTTTTGGTGCGGGCCATTCGATCCTCGGCAGTGCATAGATATGATTATTATATTGAGAGGTGCACCTATGGGACGGGCCATTCGATCCTCGGCAGTGCATAGATATGATTATTATATTGAGAGGTGCACTTATGGGACGGGCCGTTCGATCCCTGGCAGTGCACAGAGAGGATTATTATATTGAGAGATGCACTTTTGGTACGGGCCGTTTGATCCTCGGCAGTGCATAGACATGAGTATTTTATTGAGAGGTGCACTTGTGGTACGGACCGTTCGATCCTCGGCAGTGCACAGAGTGATTATTATGACGGCTCAGGCCGGTTGTTCTTATCCCGTATGCGCATGTTAAACTGTTAAATGTTTTCTACATGATTTTGAAGTGATAAGATAGTTGGGAGAAAAAGAGGCTTTAAGATATTTTGAAAATAACGAGAAAGCGGTATTTGTTGTTTATTTCCAGTATTTACTTGGAGTTCAGGGCCTTACATACATGCTGCTTTACTGCCTTTACATGCTTATCATGTTCATTTTACACTGTTAAATAAATTGCAGGCCCTTAGTGAGTGTCTAATTCGACCTCTCGTCACTACCTCTCTTAGGTTAGGTGGGCGACTTACTGAGTACACGTTGTTTTGTACTCATGCTACACTTGCTGTGCATTTTTATTGCACAGGTACTTTCATAGAAATGTGGAGGATTCGGAGACTTAGGCGAGCTGCATCATCGAGAGGTGATACGCAGCTGACAGAGTCTCCTTCGTACTGTACCTATTTCATTTAAATTTCCTTGTCCAGTTGTATTTCGGACAGGCTTGTAATGATTATTGAATTCGTAGAAATTGCTCATGTACTTGTGACACCGAGTTCTGGGATATGTATTGGGATATAATTGCTTAAGTGTAATCTTTAAACCATTGTTTTAATTAACAGACTTTTATTTGGTTATTATGTAATGAAGTGAAAGGAAGTGTTTTCATAAATGTTTTAAAACGGAAAGTTATTTCAATTAATTAATGTTTTGGCTTGCCTGACATTGATGTTTGGCGCCATCACGACCTTAGGGATTTTTAGTCTTGACAACATGGTATCAGAGCGCTAGCTTTCCGTAGGTCTCACTAGTCATGAGAAAGTCTAGTAGAGTCTTGCGGATTGGTACGGAGACGTCTATACTTATCTTCGAGAGGCTACAGGGCTGTTAGGTTTACTTCCCTTCTTGATTCTTCATCGTGCGAGTTGATTCCTATGAGGCTTATGCCTATGTTCATTCCTACTCAATATTATGCGTCGCGAAGCGCTTGCTATGGATCAGGAATCTGAGGAATGAAATGGTACTACGAATGTAATCCGAGATGCTTCCATGTGTAATTGGTCGTGGCTGTTGTTATGGCCCTGCAAAAGGGTAATATGTATTTCAGCTCAGTAGCTGTGTTTCTGGGAGCCTAAAGGCGGTGCTCGGGTAGTGATGATGTTTGCAATTGGTTGTCGCGCGGTGTGTTTAGGATGATAGAATATTTGCTCGTTTGTTGAGTTTGAAGGGAGGTCTTCTCAGAGTTTGATTTCGAGATTTCAGTGATTTTGTGTCGGCAGAGGAAGGCATTTGGGTTATTAATGGTCCGGTTGGGGTTGATAAGGCAGTAAGACTTGGCATCTTCAAGTGAGGTGGGATATGCACCTATGACGTGTAGTCGTCATCATTGATCGGATGGAATGTGTTAGGTTCGGAGGTGCTATTATTTCTTCGATTGTGTGGTGTCAGAGTATCGAGAAGAAGTGTTGAAGAATGCGGTTGGCAGGGATCGTGAGGTGCGGTGGTTCAGTACCGGATAAGTGTTGTTAATGAAGACAGCTAGAGAAAGATGATCTTCAGAGAGTGTGAAGTCGTGGTGATCTGCTGGTTTGAGAGCTACAGAGAATGGTCCTGAAGTAAGGCTAGGCGGTGGTTCCATTTCTAAGGGGCCAGGTGTAAGAAGAGGAAGTCGAGCAGTCGCAAAGTGGGGGAGTCCCACCATCTGTAGTTGGGTCGTAGTGTTGTCTTCGCATAGGGTCGCGGATTTTCAGCGTGTTAGCAAGTTACTTCAGCTAAGGGAAAGGAGTAAAATGGTGATTGTGCATGGGGTTTGATGAGTACGTGCAAAATTTGGCCCTGTCGGGCCATGGTTAGGCTTTGGAAGATTCAGGATTTAGGCTTAAGGCATGGGCGAGTTGTAAGGATAGTGACTCAGTCACGTGTTTCCTTGAAAGGGGTGTTCCTGTGCTAGGAGAGCCTTGGAGTTGATTATATTCGGGACCAGTTAGAGTGGGTGACTCTCAATAGCGGTTCTAGTGAGTTCAAAAGTTAAGAATGTGGCGTTAAGGGTTCAGGCAACAGTATGATTGAGAGTCGAGCTTTTGTAGAGTAATTTCTGAGAAAAAGAAGTATGGGTAGAATGTTCTATGATGTGTTTCAGCATGCAGGATATCATCGGAGGAGTTAGAGAAATAAACTCCGGATTGTAGGAGGATTATCATAAGGGTATGAGACGGGTTGCGGGATTTGGGAAGCATAGTCTCGTGAATCAAGGTCACTCAGGACGAGTGAGGGTTTAGTTTGCTATGGGTTGAAGGAAGTTGTTATTATACCTGAGGCAGTTGAAGATGATTAAAAGAAGATAGAGTGATTAGCCATGGTTGAAATGGCACATTTGCGGCAGTGATCGGTTCCTTTGATGTGAATTAGTTATGCATGTGGTTTGTGCCGGTGTGTGCGGGGCTTGTTGGTCGTCGTAATGGATCTCTTGTGGGAGCATTTGAGTGCTATGGCCAGTCAGGTGTAGGTGGACCCCAGAAGGGTTATGGTGGTATAGACTACTACTTAAGGATTTGCATGATTGGGTGATAATGGGAATTCACTCGTGTGTTGAGATGATACTCTTGAATTGAGTCAAGTAAAAAGTTTCTATATGATGAAGTGTTCACCCTATTGGTGGTTCGGAAGTTATGATGGAATTCTTGCGATACCTCGTGTTGGTATGTTAGGTGCGGGAATCAGTATGTAACTGGGAGTAAGAATCGAGATTGAGGTCCGATGTTTATAAGGATGTCATTAGCTCGGAAGAGCAAGACAAAGTGATTTGAAAGTTCAGAGTAAGCTGGTGTTATCTTCAGTGTCACTTTGAGATTGATATTCGGTGAAAGAGGCTTTGTACCCTGGTCATGGGTTCTTGATGTGTTTTGAGGCCTTAGTGTGGTCGGTATTATGGATGGGAAGACTTGTTTCCTTGTGTGGAAGGTCATGGAAGCATGACCGCGAAAAAATTGTATAAAGTGTGACATGTAGTCACTTGATGGATTTCAGATTTAGACTGAGTATAAAGAAGTGCAATATTGCTTAATTAAGAATTTATGTCTGAAAGGCGTTCGGTTCAGTTGATTATGGATTATGGGGTGTTAGTCCCGGTGATGATGGTTGTTCTCGTGTATTCTGAGAGAAAATGGGTTAATATGGACCCAGGTGAAAGCTATTAGCTTAGTTGGTGCGAGCAAGGTGGCTCGATGTTTGTGGATGGATTTAAATATGATTATGGACTCCGTATGAGCCAGGCATATTCCTTTCAGTAGAGCGCTTTTCAAGGAAAGGTATTAGAACAGCGGGTGCTGTTCCGTCTTCGTCAAATTCATGTGTTATTGTGATTGTGCCGTGTGAGTTGTGAAACGGCTTTGATAATTTCTTATGTGTTGAGGTCCGCGTAGTGGGGATGTTATGTGAGCAGGATAGATCTTGAGATCCAGAGTGTGTGTGTATATATATCGCACCTCAGTTGTGCTTGAGTTTTGTTGCATACGGCTCTATCAGTCTCCCCAGGATGGTATTATGCACTTAGCGTGCTTGTGATTGATATTCAGTAATTTGTAATAGTGAGCAATTCAACTCCATGTATATTTCCTTATGTGAGTTTTATGATGGAATCGGGTGGCATGCCTCCACGGGTATGTTATTTGGATCGGGTTGCACGCTGCAATAGTGTGATGATGAGAAGGGTTAATATGTATTTATTTTCTTGTGTTTTATTTCCTATTTTCTGGTAAGAATTCATATTAGTTGCATGAGCTGAATAGTTCCGTCCTGAGTCGTTTCTTATTATCATGTTCGAGTTATGGCCTATTGGCGTGATGTGGTATCATGTGAGGCTGTTGGCCATGTTGGGGTGGTTTGTTGTCTGAGCAGTTCGTACTGGGTGAGACGAGATTATCGGATCAGGGATCACTGCGATAAGGTTATGTGAAGTGTATATTAAAGATCAAATGTCATTATTCAGGTTCATAATGAAGTGATGATTCTAGTCAAGATGAGGTATTCAAGGATTTGTTAACTCGGCAGTTGAGTATCTGCACATTTCCTCCGTTGTCGTGGTATCATCAGCATTATAGCAGGGTGTATGTATATTTGTTATGAGGTGCTTTGGGAGTATCAGATTCGTGGACCTTGGCTATTAAGGTTCAGGGAGCGTCATTGTGGTCAGATGATGAGTTATGCGGTGCATGTTGCCGATTCAGCAAGGGTATGCAGTTATGATCTGGTATATCGTGTGCTAGTTGATGTAGTGCTTATATATTGGAACTAGGCCTGGCTAGAGAAAATTTCAGGTGTTTGAATGAATTTTGAGCTTATTATATGGAATAATAAAAAAAATTCCAGATTTGATCAAGCTATTGTGCTCGACTAGGTTGTGGTAGCACGGGAAGGTGCTCGAAATGTTAAACGGTGATTTCAGATAACTCCAGAGCAGTTCTTAGCACGTTCGAGGAAGAACGTCTGTTTAAGTGGGGGAGAATGTAACGACCCGACCGGTCGTTTTGAGATCTAGCACATCGTTCAGCGTTTGAAGTCGTGAGCAGCTTCGTTTCAGGTATTATGACCCGTGGGCGTAGTCAGAATTGAATTCTAGGAAGTTTAGAATTTATTTGGAAAGAAAATTCTCATTTCAGAAGCCTTAAGTTGGAGAAATCAGCTAAGATTTGAATTTTCAGTAAACGAGCTCCGAATCAGGATTTGAAGGTTCCAGCAGGTTCGTATGATGATTTCGGACTTGGATGTATGTCCGGCTCGGGGTTTGGATAACCCGGGAGCGCTTCGGCGTGTATTGTGGAAGTTAGTATTTAGAAGGATTTCATGAATTTGGGCTTGAAGAGCATATCAGTGGGGGTGATTTCCGTTTGGGATTCCGAGTCTAGGAATAGCTCCGTATGGTGATTCTGGATTTGGTAGCACGGTCGGAAGTGAATTTGGATGTCCGTAGGTCATTTTGAAGTCATTTGGATAAAGATAGGAATTTGAAGATTTTTGAGAAATCCGACTGAAAGTGGAAGTTTTGATATCAAGGTCGGAATGCGATTCTGAAAACTGGAGCAGGTCCGTAATGTTGAATATGACTTGTGTGCAAAATTTAAGGTCAATCGGGTGTGATTTGATAGGTCTCGGTGTCGGATGTAGAAGTTTGAAATTCTAAGTTCTTGAAGAATTGGATTTGGGTGTGATTTGTGATTTCGACGTTGTTTGATGTGATTTGAGGGCTCGAGCAAGTCCGTGTCATGTTTTGGGAAAGGTTGGTGTGATTGGACGGGGTCTCGGGGGCCTCGGGTGGATTCCGGCTCGTTAACTGATCAAAGTTGAAGTTGAAAAAAGGGCTGAAGCTTGCTGTCATCTGGTGTAATCGCACTTGCGAGGCTTTGACCGCAGGTGCGGCTAAGGGTGCCGCAAGTGCGAGATTGGGGTTGGAGCTGAGGAGGCCGCAGGTGCGAAAGATTGGTCACACCTGCGGAATAGCAGGTGCGAATAGGGGATCGCAGGAGCGGGAATTTGCTGGGTCAAGTCAGAGCCGCACCTGCGATGGAATTTCCGCAGGTGCGGAGCCACAGGAGCGGCCATTGGATCGCAGGTGCGAAAGAGGCATGGGAAGAATGTTTTAAAGACGGGTTTATATCATTTCTCACCCATTTTTCATTGTCATGGGCGATTTTTGGAGAGCATTTCAAGGGGGATTCTCATCAGGCATTAAGGTAAGTAAACTCCTTCCGTTTGTTAGATGAATACAAGATTATATACGTAGGTTAGGCATGGAAATTGGTAGGAAATTGGGAAATTTTTGAAGAAACCTAGAAAATATAAATTTGGAATTTAGCAACGAATTTGAGTATGGAATGTAGAGTAAATTGCATGATTAAACTAGTAGAGCTATGGGTAGCATGTATCTTCAAGAATTTCGGATTTCCGAGCGCGTGGGCCCGAGGGCATTTTGGTTATTTCTCCGAGCGGGGTTGGAAAAGTATATAATCTGAATTTGTTGTGAGTATTAGGATGAATTATCATTGCTTTTCCATTATGTGGTAGTTTCGGAGCGTTGTGCGTCCGTGGGAGTCATCGGAAGGGCTTGGAAGCCGGTGTTGGAATTTCGGAGCGAGGTAAGTCTCCTTTCTAACTTTGTGAGGGGGAATCGTCCCCCTAGGTGAATTAATTCAATACATGCTATTATCTTCGGGGGCTACATACGCACGAGGTGATGGGATTCTGTGCGTAGCTACTACTATGTCATGTCTGGGTAGCCCAGGACCCACTAGCATGCCTTACTTGTTGTACTTGTGATCTTGTCTGTGATGTTATACTGCTAATATAATCGAAATTGTAATTTAATGACTAAGGAAGAGTAGAGTTTATTTTCTAAATCATCTAAAAAGAGAATTTATTTCCTTTGCGGGCAATTGTATTTCCGAATAAGGTTGTGTTATTAAACGTTATATAAAACTCGGCAAGTGAATTTCAAAAAAGATATTTAAATGCTATTTGTGGTTTTTAAAAGAGAAATCGGTCATTTACTTGAGTATTTGTGTTCCCGACGTATTCGGGGTGGATTGTTGATTGTGCATGTCTGCTTATGACCACTTCGCAATTTACATTCCGCGATTGGAGTGTTATTTTCCCTACTCTCATGGGAGCGGGCCGTACTCCACGGAAGGTTTAGAATACATTTTTGGTACAGGCTGTTCGATCCTCGGCAGTGCATAGATATGATTATTATATTGAGAGGTGCACTTATGGGACGGGCCGTTCGATCCTCGGCAGTGCATAGATATGATTATTATATTGAGAGGTGCACTTATGGGACGGGTCGTTCGATCCTCGGCAGTTCACATAGAGGATTATTATATTGACAGATGCACTTTTGGTATGAGTCGTTCGATCCTCGGCAGTGAATAAACATGAGTATTTTATTGAGAGGTGCACTTGTGGTACGGGCCGTTCGATCCTCGGCAGTGCACAGAGTGATTATTATGACGGCTCAGGCCGGTTGTTCTTATCACGTATGCGCATGTTAAACTATTAAATGTTTTCTACATGATTTTGAAGTGATAAGATAGTTGGGAGAAAATAAAGAGCAATTTTTTATTTAAGGTATTTTGAAAATAACGAGAAAGCGGTATTTGTTGTTTATTTCCAGTATTTACTTGGAGTTCAGTGCCTTACATACATGCTGCTTTACTGCCTTTACATGCTTATCGTGTTCATTTTACACTGTTAAATAAATTGCTGGCCCTTAGTGAGTGTCTAATTCGACCTCTCGTCACTACCTCTCTGAGGTTAGGCGGGCGACTTACTGAGTACACGTTGTTTTGTACTCATGCTACACTTGTTGTGCAATTTTATTGCACAGGTACTTTCATAGAAATGTGGAGGATTCGGAGACTTAGGCAAGTTGCATCATCCGGAGGCGATCCGCAGCTGACAGAGTCTCCTTCGTACTGTACCTATTTCATTTAAATTTCCTTGTCCAGTTTGGACAGGCTTGTAATGATTGTTGAATTCGTAGAAATTTCTCATGTACTTGTGACACCGGGTTCTGGGATATGTATTGGGATATAATTACTTAAGTGTAATATTTAAACCATTGTTTTAATTAATAGACTTTTTTTTTGTTATTATGTAATGAAGTGAAAGGAAGTGTTTTCATAAATGTTTTAAAACGGAAAGTTATTTCAATTAGTTAATGTTTTGGCTTGCCTGACCTTGATGCCCAGCGCCATCACGACCTTAGGGATTTTGGATCGTGACAGTCCCTTACCCCGAAATGACCAATCTTCAACACTTTCCCTATATATTACGGAAAATTCCATAAGTGTCCCAAAAATCCCCATTGATCTCTCAACCCCTCTAAATGATCAAATTGTAAATCAATATATCCCCACCATCACAAACCCTAATTCCTATGACCACATATACTGGGTTCTAACCCCCAATGGAATCTTCACGGTCAAATCTCTTCATCAAACACTACACTGTCATGTACCATACAATTCCTTCCAATGGATATGGAACCTCCAATTGCCCCAAAAAATAAAATATTTCCTATGGCTTATGAGCCATCATCGCCTACCCAAATCCAGTTATCTCCACAATATCCATATCGCTCAACATGCACTTTGCCCAATCTTCCACTTCCATGGTGAAACCATAAACCATCTTTTCTTCCAATGCCACCATACTCAAATGATTTGGTACCAACTAGGCATTAACTCAAGGGATTCTAAATTACATAGGTTGCATGACAATACCCCTCGTAACTGTCACAATTCATCTTACGAACCACTATACACACTACTCGAATTCCTTCACACATTTTAATTCCTTACACTCTTTGGAAGCTATGGAAAACTAGGAACCGTACTGTTTTTGAAGGAAAATACCTAGCCCCTAACCCCCAACAAATCATAATCCAAGCCACTGAATATTTCTACCTAGGTCTTAACAATCACAAAACACGCTCACAAACAGCACACATGAACGTCAAATGGAACCCTCCTAATACTGGTTCTTTTAAACTTAATTGTGACGGTGCATGTAGCCTCACACATCAAAACAAGGTTTTGGTGGTGTGATTAGAGAGTCCACATGTAAATGGTTACTAGGATACACGGGTACAAGGCCAATGGAAAACCCAAACTTTATGGAACTTACGAGCCTACAGGAAGGGTTACGACTTGCTCTACAACATAATTTCACACCATTGGAGGTCAATGTGGATTCAACTGAGTTAATTTCTCTAATCCACTCTCAAAATTCACATTACTCATCCTTAACTAATGAATGCAGGTACCTCCTACATCTACTGAGTAGTCCTTGGGTGACACACATTTACAGGGAGAAAAATCAAGTTGCAAATAAGCTGGCCACACATGGGGAAACCATACCTCACCATGCCCCCATTACTGAATTTTTGGACCACATCCTTTTGTAATTCACGAGTTCACAGATGACCAACGGGGAACATTTCACAAGCGTACAACAACCACTACCATGAAGTTGGACCACCCCTCTTTTTGTTTACATATGTCGTCCAACTCTTGTAATATTAACTTTGGCACTCCATCACAATTTGGTATCAGTGAAACCCACCCTTTTTGTAACACTATACCAAATCATGCTCCTTGTTTTTAATATATGAAATTCATCTTTGTTGACCAAAAGAAAAAAAAAGGAAAGAAAGTACTCGTTTTGTTGAAATGAAAGAAAATACTTTTCTACATCATGAAAAGAAAGTACTAATTTTATTGAAATGAAAGAAAATATGTTTTATACCTTATAAAAAGAAAGTACTCGCTTTATTAAAATGAAAAAAAAATACTTTAGGTACATCCGGAAAAGAAAATATTTTGTTTGTTGAAATTAAAAATATATTTTTTCTACATCATGAAAACCAAGTACTCGTTTTGTTAATATGAAAGAAAAAATTTTCTACATCTGGAAACGAAAATACTTTGTTTGTTGAAATGAAAAAGATATTTTGTCTGCATCATGAAAAAAAAGTGCTCGATTTGTTAAAATGAAATAATACTTTTTCTACATCAGGAAAAATACTTTTAGTTTGTTGAAATGAAAAAAAAAATTGTTTACATCATGAAAAGAACATACTCGTTTTGTTGATAGGATAAAAATGACCAAAATGCCCTCGGGGTGGGTGGGGGTTGGTGGGGATGGGGAATAGGATAGAAAATGAATGTATAATGGAATAATGAATATTATATGTAATCCATGTAATGTAATGTATGAGTTTTTTTCACGCTTGATCCATTTTTAACTATTATTTAAAAAAAAATAGCATCATTTATTATTTATTCCATAAAGAGTACTCTTTTTTCATTATTAGCATATTATGAAAATTAAGCTCAACATCTAATAAGTTAACTGGCTCACTAATCACAAGAATTACTTTTTTTGTCCATCTCCGTTCTCCCTTTCCAACATTCATCTTCTTCACTCTATTTTTGAAAATCTGATGCATATGTGAATGCCACCTAAATCAAGATGTATTGATTTATACGTCTTTTATACTTTGTATATCAAGTATCACTTTAATTCAAAATATATTTTTATGTATATAGTTTTTGTATATATTTGTGAAGTGTTGTAACGATCCGGCCAGTCGCTTCGAGAGTTATAGCCATGTTCCCCCATTTTCTTCTTCTTTTGTTCTTTACAGCTGTTATATTTCTTGCCGGTTTGGTTGGTTCGGGTCCGGAGTGATGTCAGAGTGAATTGAGACACTTAGTCTCTTAATTGGAAGCTTAAATTGGAAAAGTTGATCGGATGTTGACTTATGTGTAAACGGCCTCGAATTTGAATTTTATGGTTCCGTTAGTTCCGTTAGGTGATTTTGGACTTAGGAGCGCGTCCGGAATGTGATTTAAAGGTCCGTAGTAGAATTAGGCTTGAATTGGGAAAAGTTAGTATTTTGATGAATTTGGCCGGCAGTGAAAATTTTGATATCGGGCCGGATTTGATTTCCGGGAATTTGAGTAGGTTCGTGGTGTCATTTATGACTTGTGTGAAAAATTTGAGGTCAATCGTACGTGGTTTGATAGGTTTCGGAGTCACTTGTGGAATTTGGAAGTTTAGAAGTTCTTTAGGCTTGAATCCAGGGGTAATCTGTGTTTTGATGGTATTTTGGGTGATCCAAGGGTTCGACTAAGTTTGTATTGGATTATATGACTAGTTGGTATGTTTAATTGAGGTCCCGGGGGGCCTCGGGTTGATTCCACGAGGTTAGCGGACTTGGTTTGGAATTATGAAGCAGCTGAAGTGCTGATGTTGCTTGTGTAATCGCACTTGCGGAGTGGGAACCACAGGTGCGAGCCCGCAGAAGCGGGACAGGAACCACAGAAGAGGCCAAGAATGAGTTGATCAAAGGTCGCAGGTGCGAAGATTATCCTGCACCTGCATTGGCCGCAAAAACGGGTAGGTGGCCGCAGGTGCAAGATTGAGCCGCAGGTGCGATGGGTTTCCCGCACCTGCGATGGGCACAGATGTTGTCCTATGGTCGCTTGATCAGAGGTAGCCGGATAAGTGAATTCTACAGGAGCGGGACTTAACCGCAGAAGCGGCTCCGCAGGTGCGGATAAATGGCCTCAGGTGCGAAAAGTCTAGGCAGAAGGTTTAAAAGCAAGGATTCGCAATTTTAGTCTTATTTCAACATTTTGGACTCGGACCTAGGCGATTTTGGAGAATATTTTCGAGGTGATTACTGAGGTAAGCTTCTTGTACCCGTTTTGGATCATAAAACTTGTTTTCCCACTGATTTCCCCACCTAATTAGCGATATTTTAAAGTGAAATTTGGGGGTTTGAGGCTAGGGATTTGGAGAATGACTTTTGGGGATTTGGATGACCCATTGATGTCGGATTTTGGTAAATTTGGTATGGTTGGACTCGTGAGTGGATGGGATTTCGGGTTTTGTTACTTTTTTTGAATTTCGAGACGTGGGCCCGGGGCCGATTTTGAGCCGATTTCGGATTTTAGGCTGTAATTTAGTAGGTTTCTTGTGGAATTGATTCATTTAGCCTATATTAATTTTATTGTACTGCTTGTGGCCTAGATTCGGGATATTTGTGAGATTGATTTGAGAGGAAAAGGCATTTCGAAGTAGGATTTTGCGCAGTTGAGGTAAGTAACGCTTTCAAACTTTGTTCAGAGGGTTCGATACCCCGAAAAATATATTATATGATTGGTATTAAGATGACGCACATGCCAAGTGACGGGAGTGCGGGCGTGCGGGCGTGCACCATGAGAATTGTGGCCTGGTTGGTTCCATGGCACTGTGTAGTATTGTTGATATCCGTGTTTTCATCATGTGTTAAAGTAATTGAGTTGTCAATCATGCTAGATATCATGTTTAGGCTTCATGCCGGTACTATTGAGACTCATAGTGGTCATTTCTTACTGTCATTTTACTGCTTTTATTGATATATCGTACTCGGTCATATACATTCATTTCATATCATATCTTCATCGCAATTGTTATTTATTGATTCATCATATTACTGTTTCGGGCTAGCTTTTATGATATTTTGAGCCCGTGAGTGAGACTGGAGAGAGTGATGACTGAGTGAGGCTGAGGACCTGATTATGAGTGACAGTATGGGATCGAGCTGCATGTCGCAGCGGTTATATTGAAGTTATGATAGCGCTTGGGCTGTAGGAGCCCCTCCGGAGTCTGTAACACACACCCAGTGAGCGCGACTGATACCTAGACATGGATCTTGTCTGAAGTACTTGATACCTGGAGATGGTTCTTCTCCACAGGGCTAGATTGTCCTTCCTCGGTACTGGTGACTTATAATCAGTGATATATATGTTCCGGGATAGATCTTCCCTGGGCCGTATGGTCCATATACGGTACCGAGTGGTTGAGCATTCGAGGGTGTGAGCACTTGAGGCTGGCAGTATGTGCATTGGCATGTGGAGATAACGGAGTTATATTCATTATGTTCAGATCTTCTTTATTTTACTTTTTTGAGTTACCTATTTAATTTGAGAGAATGCCTACGCTGCACAGTTATTTCCATTTTATCTGTACCGGTTGAGTTTGTCACTACCTTTCAGTCCAAAGTTTGGACCAGTTTACTGAGTTGGATGTACTCATGTTACTCTCTACACCTTGTGTGCAGATCCAAGTGTTTCTGGTCATGGCGGCGGTTGATGATTGACGCATCAAAGTTCGGGGACTATCGAGGTAGCTGCATGGCATTCGCGGGCCTTGATTTCTTCCTTATTCTATCTGCACTTTTAGTTTTATTCTCTAGATACTGTTGTGGATTGTTTTCTAATTTTAGACGCTCATGTACTTAGTGACACCCCAATTTTGGGATGGATTGTACCGTATTTTGGTTGAATTCCGTTTAAAAAAAAGGCTTTTTCTATAATATAAATTATTCCGTTGTTATATCTAAAAGTGTTTTACTACGTTGGAAATGTTGAGTTGTGGCTTGCCTAGTTCAACGATAGGCGTCATCACGACGGTCATTTTTTTTAGGTCGTGACAAGTTCCATCTTATTTTAAGACGTATTTTTAATGTATATTTCAAATATATTATATACGTCAACTGCCATTTTAATTCAGGATGTGTGTGTGTGTGTGTGTATATATATATATATATATATATATATATATATATATATATATACCATCTTAATTAAATTTAAGATATATTTTTATGTATATTTCACATGTCTAAGTGTCATCTTAATTGAAGATTTACTTTTTATGTATTTTTTTGTATATTTTATATGTGTTAATTCAAAATATATTTTTACATATATGTTTTGTATATATTAACGTATATTACTATCGAAGTAAGATCTTTATGTTAATAAAGGAAGAAAGAAGGAAGAGAAAAACTTAAGAAAGATAATTAAAAAGAAAATGAATGGAACAATTTAGAAAATATATTGGCTTCGGCAGAAAACAAAATTAAGAAGATGAAGAAAAAGAAGAAAATCTAATAGATAAAAAGAAAAAAAAAGACATGATTTTGTAAACAGAAGTATTAACTTTCCATTCGAATTGCTTATGTTTAGGGATTAATAATTAATATTTCTATTTTAATGGAACCGTGTGCTACAAATATAATATTTTCCTGCCATATAAGTAATATTGAATTTCATGCTAAGAATTTGTTATATTTCTTTTAAACTGTGACATCTATGTAAAGTTCCCACTTTTGATAGGGAAAATATTTTTCTCCAATTGGAAGAAAATGAGTTCATGATAAAAATATTTTCTAAACAATTTAAGCCAACCAAACATGAAAAAATTAAAAAATATTTTCCTTCGTACCAAACACATCGTCAGTGATGCAACCAAAACATAGAGTTATTGAGTGGTTAGCAGCTCAGGGTAAACTTCTTATGAAAGAGAGGCTAGTAAAGATGCAAATTATCAACTATTACCAACAATGGTAAGCTCAGGCACCTCACCTTCCTCTCTACTGGAATACACCCCCACAGAACAGCTACTTGCCATGGTTACCTCCTCATCAACCAATGATGTCCCACCAGCCCCCAATGTCAGAACCAAAAGTGTAATAGACAACCACAATACCAACTCTCCACCCCCTTCTTTACACCAGGAAAATCATCACCAAGCAGAAGAGGACAACGACCTGTAGGAGACCTTCATGGAATCCATAATACTGAACGATTTTCTGACGATCTTGAAATATAGAAAAAAGTACCTAATTTTCATCCATCCAAACCTCTAGAAAAGCTCATTGAACATACGCCTAGACCCTTTCTCATTGGAAGAGAGATATGTCATGCTCATGATCACAACCCTACAAGATAATTTACTACCAGCAGCCCTTTACAATCCCCCACACTTGCTAATGCACTTGGAACTTTCACAGGCTCCAGAAGGGAGCATCCCATATCATGAAGGTTTAATGAAGATAATGTTATGGAATTGCCGGGGAGCTCACAATCAAGAATTCCGCCGGAATCTCAGATTTTTACTCACATGGAATAACCCCTTTATCCTATGCCTCACAGAAACAAAAATGGCAGACCACGCTGATCTACTCATGGAGTTCAACTATACTGACTTAATACAAGTTGCAGCACAGGGTCAATCAGGTGGAATAGTACTTCTTTGGCGTGCCCATGAATTGGTTGTCAACCTAGTAGCAGTCATAAGTCAAGAGATACATGCTTCTGTCCAGGTCAATGATCTAGGAACTCAACATATAACAACTTAGCCATACAATGAGAGAAAGCAATGGAGTAGCTGATGCACCAGTAAAATTTGGAAAAACAAATACAAGATCACCCTCNAAGACCCCCCCCCCCCCTCCCTCCCCCTCCCCCCTCCTATTTACTCTCATGCAATTAGATTTTGATGTAATTAACACTAGCAATTTACATTTCAATCATCACCTATAATTTCGTACTTAATTAGCAATGCAATCCTCCTTTTAGAAAAAAAAAAATACAAATTTTAGTGGAGGATAACATATGTTGTCTCTGTGACGACTTAGTATCTGAAACACATCAAAACTTATTTTCTGATCTATTCAACAACAAGGGGTGTTGTTAATATTTATCTGAAACATATCAATTTATTTTGTTCAAATGGTAATAGTTTAAGAGATAATATAAGTTTCTTGGGACCATCCAAGCAAAGCCACTAGTGGCAAAGGAGTGTATGGTTACCAACTCAAAATACCACTTCACCATTTAAACAAAAAGAGTTGATATTTACAAGATGTTTAATTAGCTAATTTTGCGTGCATAATTAATATTATTAACTTTCTCGTTGTAAAGATAACTTTACATTGTCACGACATTCTTGGAAGTCCACAAAAGGGTGACATTAAGATGCGAAATTTTTTTTAAGAAAAAAAAATCCTCCACACACCTCAGTTGTAAATCTGCACAAAGTTACTATTTTAATCCAATTTAAGATGAATAACTGAATTCTCGTTCCTAATTGTACATAGTTAATACATAAATGACGTCTTTGGAGGTGAGCATACAAATTCAGATGTAGCTACATGATTCATATTAATTATTATTATTTATGAGGAAACAAGTGAAAATGAAATATAGTGACTAAATGATAATATTGTGACAAATACTTTTACGTTCTAAACACAAAGAATAAATTTCATGAGTCATTCAACTTTGTGCTTACCATTCCAAAATCATTATTTTTTCTTTTGTTAGTGTACAGAGAAACCTAATAGCACTATCTGTTGACTTCAAGGTGCGAAGTTTGTGGATTAACGCCAAGATTAACTTCAGACATGCCCCAAACTTCTGATATATATATATAAAATTTAATGAAGTCTGACGTTGATTTTGAAGCAGCTAAACTTAAAAAAAATATTACTATTCTTCCCTTTTCCTAATGTAGCCATAAGGAGAGCTGAAGCAAGGTTAGTTTCTGATTGGAATGTCAAAGCAATGTTAAACACAGAACGAAGAGTTAAATGTTGGGAGACAAAAACTAGAGAAGAGAATTTCAATCTTTTGATTGGAACGTCAGTTCATCAAAAGGATAACAATTTTAAACTGTACATCAAAGGGATGACCACAACTCTCATTTCATCACATCACTAACATCCTCAATAATTCTCAGTTATCCCTCTCTCCTCTTCTAACATAAAATTACTAGTACTACTACGTACGTATATAACAAAAGAGATAAACCCTCTTAATTATTAGCTTTTCGATCATAATATAACTAGGATTAAACGCCAACTTTAGTGACTTTACCTAACACAATAGTACTAGTAAACATTTGAAGTACATAGTCTATTACTAGCTAGCAGTCAACACAATGTTTCTCCGAGGATCATTTCTCGATTTGTGCGTGTCATTCTTTTTCTAAGGGTGACCTGGAGTGTGGTGATTATTCGCACCGGCACCTGGATAATCATTAATCTCAGCATCCATTCTTCTTATGATGGCTTGATCAGCTATGTCCATACTCTCCTCCATTTTCTCCTAATAAGGATTTGAAGATACATAAATTTTCCATTAGTCTATAACTCCAAAGGTAACAGGTGAAACAAGAAATAAGATAATAAAACACCAATAACATAGGAAATATATAGCAAAAAACTAAGCATGATAAGAAATTAGTACAATACTTTTCAAACTTTGTTTTCGGAAGTAACAAGATTGAAAAGTACCATTTCCATACTCTCTAAAACCTTGTGTTCTTGAGATTTGTATACAAGACTTGCGCTTCCTGACAATAAAATCAGAATGTACACACAATCAATCATCAAAGGATCGTTTAATGAGACCAGAAGAAGAGAAAAATAATAGTATCAAGTAAGAAATACCCAAAAGATTACTTACTTGTAATTGGAACGGCATTCAAGTAGATAATTTGAGAAAAACAAAGAAAAGCCAGAAATAAAGTAAGAGAAGTGCCAGCCATGGCTAGAACGTATAAATCTTTTCCTAATCAATTTTGATGAGCTAGCCCTTTAATGCAACAAAGGACAAGCTAGTGCCCCATTTTATACATTCTTATTATGGACATAGCCGCACTAGCTAGCACAATATGAAAAGAAAGCACTTTGTGTGTACCTTGGTTGCGGCAATCAAATCACAAAGTCAAAAAGGTAACTTATATCCACGTTATGAAAGACGTGCACCATTAGGTACATATAATTGAGGATTTAACGAAGTCAGTGTCAATATTTGAAGTTTAAGGATTTCGAATTTATCACTGAACTTATAGCTTATTTTAGTAATTATTGAGTTCACAAATAAATATTTATACATATCTTCCAATACAAATACAAGGTATAATCAAAAGAAACTGGATCTATCCAAGCAGAGGATTCAAAAAATAAAAGAAGTAAGCCAGCCAAAAAGTTAAGGGGTTTCAATATGTAATATATAACATGTATATGAAAACAATTGACCTTATATACATGATGTAATTTTGGGACGAAGGGGGTCCGGCTGAACCCAGTCCACCCACCTAGCTCCGCCCATGCGTCCAAATCTATAGGTAATACACTTGTTCCGCTCCGTTTACACATATCATCCATGTAAAAATTATTTACGTTATCCGTGTATTTTAACCTATTATAGCATATTATCATTTTGTTAGATTATCAATTATTTTTTTATCAAAAAAAAAAGTTACATGTAATGAGATATAAATTTATAAACAACTTTTACATTGTCACTCTATATACTATAAATTTAATGTGGGTGTGAACCATTGACATGAAACGTAAAGCTAGTGAGGGGGAGGGGACAATGGACTTTAGGTTTAAGTGGTAGGTATGATGAGGAAATTTATTAAGTCAAAATGGGGAACAAGATGAGCACACTGTGCAAGTGGAAGGTGACCGGATAATGATGTGTCTCGATAGTACTAGTACTTCTCCATTTAAACTTTTTACGCCCCTTAAAAAATAATAAATAAAGTATATAATTTACCATAATACCTATCTTAATTGACGTAGTCTTAATGGATTTGAAAATGATTTGGAATGATTAATTAATGCTAAGGAAAAAACAGAAAAATAAATTCTTTTTCACATGCGAAAAGTGACAAATAAAAATAAAAATAAAAATTTATTTTTAGAATACTTGACAACTAAAAGTGACCGGAGGGAGTACTAAATAGAAGTCAAGCCTCAGTGGAACATATCATGAATGATTTCAGGGATATATTCAATAGAGTTTTCTTGAGGCAGAATCACAGATAAAGATCCGCATCATTAATATAACTTGTTATAATTACATGGAACTTCCATTTTAATACTGATGCATGAACTTTGACAGAATGGTGGAAACTACATCAATTATATATAAAAATGATGTACATTATCTAATTACAAGTGGAACTTTCCAAATAGTCACTTCTAATTATTCTTTCCATATCAGAAGTTTGTGACTAGCTAGATGCTAGGGTTATCACTTCTAATATTTGTCATTTTGCTTTTGCAGATGATAGATCTTTTTTCGGGTAAGAATCTACTAGGTACTTACTTAATCCCTTTCCGTGCATTGTTTATCACCAAAAACATTGAGGATCATTAATATTTCATTCTTAATCAATTGCCATCATCAACGGTAAGTGATGGAAAAATATGGTAGGGAACATTTCTCCTTTACTAGACGACGCGAATTTGAATTAATCAGATCCTTAAAGCATATGCCAAACACCCAGTCAGAAATAAAGAAAATCAGTTACTATAATTTTACTACATAAACTACACCTTTCATGGTGTTCTATGGAATGAATTCCACATCGCACCGGGATCAGATCACTGGTCTCCTTATAGGCTTGGACAATCCTCCTCCCTTCGAGCAAGCTTTTTGGGGTGTGAGTTAGGCCCAAGATTTATTTCAATATGATATCAAAGCCAAGCACGCAGGTCGATGTGGGCCCCTAGAAGAGGAGCGGAATCCCCCCAACCAATTGAAGGGGTGGTGAAAATACCTTCGGTCTGTGATTGTGCATGCTCTAGACTTGACATTAGAAACTGGGATAAAGAATTTTCGGATCTAGGCGTAAGGGGGTGATGAATGGAATGAATCGCACATCGGACCGAGATAAGATCCCTAGTCTCTTTATAAGGCTTGGGCAATCCTCCTTCCTTCGACTTAGCTTTTGGGGTGTGAGTTAGCCCCAAGGATTATTTTGAGATCATGGATGTCATCCCGGTCTAGTATGAAATTCATTTCATTTATTAATCAGCACCTTCATTGTTTATCCACATTTATTTACGGATGGAGGAAAATATGAGTAAGATGATATATTTAAATGTGAGCAATTATAATATTTGCAGAAGCAAGATGAAAAGTTCGTTGTTCATGAAGAAGATGCATCCACCTATTTTAACAGCTTATAAAACCGAGACTATATCCAATGAAGATTGAGATTTCAAGCACCAGCACGTCTGTGGGTATATACGACAATGGACTGAAGACAATGTTTGCAACCATATTGTGAATGAGACACATAGGAGGTCATTGTGAAAAAAGATAGAGACTCTTTGTGCTTCAAAATCTGCCAACAAGAAGTTTATGTTGAATAATTGATGACATTTAAATACAAGAAGAGTGTCCCTATTCTTGATCATTTAAATATTTTTCAGTATGTCCTTGATCAGATGTCTAGAATGGGAGTTAATTTCGATAATGAGATACAAGGATTTTGTCTTCTTAGTACTCTGCTAGATTCTTGGAAACCTCTTTGTGTTTCTTTGATAAATTTAGCTCGTGGTAGTAAGCTCACCATGGAATATACCAAAAGTGGTATGTTGAATGAGGAAGTAGGAAAAAATCCCAGTGTTCATCCTCACAAGCTGATGTTTTGGTGACAGGAGACTATGAGAGAGATAAAACAAGAGGTTCGAGGAATTAAGGTAAAAAAATATGTAAGCCAAGGTCCAAATACCAAAAATTTTTGTGCAACGGACATATCAAAAAAGATTTTTCACAAGTTGAAGCAAGACGCTAGAGAATGAAAGAAAGCTAAAAATAACAAGAATAATATTGCAACTATCATTCGAGATGACCTTCTTTTTGCTTATGATGACTACATCGTCAATTTGATATCCCATGAGAGAAGTTGGATAGTAGATTCTGGAGCTATTTCGCAGGTCACACCAAGAAAAGATTTTTTCTCATCTTATACTCATGTTGACTGGAGTGTTAAAGATGGGAAATGTCAGAGAGATTGAGAAGATACACATTGATGCTAATCCTTAGGATATGTTGACGAAAGTGATGGTTGCAGATAAGCGTGAATTTTGCAAAAACATTGACAAGCATAAAACATGTCAATAGTTCTGATCCTCTACTTGAAGACATATTTGGCTCATTGGCTGAAGAGGGAGTTTGTTGGGGCCATGCCCATATTTTCCAGTCAAGGTCCCAATGACCTAATCCTATTCTCTTTTGGTTTTCATTCATATTTAGAATTAAATTCGATTTTTATTCATATTTGAAGTTGGTTTTGACTTTAAGAGAAAACACCAGTCATTATCTATAAATAGAGAAACTTCAGAGAATTATTTCATGCTCATTGATATTAATCTTAGAAAGACTTAACACACCAGAGTGCAGTTAAAATTTCAACCTGATCCAACAGTGAAGGAATCGAAAAACAGAATTTGAAGTTGGCTAGTTGGAATAAAATTTACAGCAGAATGAACCATGTTTCTTCTTTCTTCTCTTGATGAGTGCTCTATCAAAAACAATATTCATAACAATTCGGTCTTTGACTTAAATGGCAGAGATCGAAGTTGGAGGCCTGTAGCATCGGATTTTGAGCCCTGAACAACAACTCCAGTTTTGTGATTTCTCCTCTTCCTTAAATTAATCTATTGTTGCTCCGTATTTGGCTCTTGTTGTGTAGCCAATTTGAAGGATTTTCCACATTAAAATTTGAATTCTTTATCCTCTCTATTTCTGAGTTGCCTCTTTCTCTATATAACACTGGTATCAGAGTGATATTTAAGACAGATTCATCTAGGCGGGTTTAGTTTTAGCCGCAACCTATTATACGGTAACCAATTAACTTCTTTTTTCTAAAACAATCCTTGGAGTAAAGAGCCTAGGAGTATCTATTGTATTTTCAATGAATAAATTAAGGTTAATATGGTCAACTTTATTGTAATTAATGCGAAAAAGTGAATTCTTTAATATGTGTGAAAAACAACCAAAAAATATCAATTAAAATGGACCGAATAGGTAGGAGTACAGGTTACAACGTTTTTGGTAGTCATACAAACCACTTCTGGAATTATGCATATTAAGCACTTCTTAGCAGAAGCAAGGTACAATTAAGTATAGGTTAGGAATTATATTTACTTAGTTACTAGTAAGTCTGAGAACTTTTGTCACATGAGTACTAATTCTCAGATTTTGATTAAACGAGGGAACTTCAAAAATCCACGAACCTTGAATATCTCAACAGGTTAAAAACTATTTTTGGAACGCCATCTAATTGGCCTTTTCCCTGAAATGACTTGTCCAAATTGAGTGGTTCTAATTCGAGTGGAAAATATCACCCATATATATCCTATTTGACTTGTGACACGGTTTCAGAAAATGTTGAAAGAGGCTTTAACTTTCTGTTTTGAGATTAGACTAGTTAAATGAACAAAAAAGATATAGAAATTTGTAAAGATTTTAAGTTCTATTCATTGATGGTGTAAAAATTATTTTTACAATTAAATTATTTAAAACATAATGAATATTATAATTAATCACTTAAAAAGGATAAGTAACTTACTGTAACACTAACACCGCAGAATTTTTTTACAATTTCATTCTAATTGTAAATAACTTAAATTCACTTTTAAGGGGGAATAAGAGAAGTAAAACTATTAAAAGAAAATAATGTTATGGTCCCATTTCAGAAATATTTCATAACACCAACTACTCGTATTTAGGAGTGAAAGTTGACCGAGACTTTAGGTGAACTTATAACAGCTTGTTTGGATGGTTATTACCCATCGTATTGTATTGTATTGTATCGTATTGTTACTTTAAATACGATATTTGTTTTGATTGTTACTTAAATTTTATTATATCGTATCCTTAAATTCGTCGTTACATAATGACGGAATGTGCCATTTTATGTAACAATCGATTTAATGTGGTCGCGTTGTTGCCTTGTCTTTTTCTCTCAATCTCACCCTTCATTGTTATTAAATAATTTTATTTTAACAATTTACCCTACCTTTTTATATAATAATTTTACCATGTATCATAGTTTTTCTTTATAATATTGTAAGTTTATTCTTCATATTGCTGGTGTGTTATATCATAAAACGACAACAAACGATACAATTTATTCAAATATTATATTTATCAAACGATACAGTACAATACAATATAATACGATATGATACATTATAAAACGACAGTAACAACAATCCAAACAAGTTGTTAAGCTTGCGACGAAGCAATAAATCTGACAATTAATATTATGTTATTTGCAAAATGCAATGACAATAACTTCAAAGCAGTAATAGATTATTAGTAGAAGAAAGGGTGAACTATGGGACAGTGGATTAGGACAAAAACAGTAATTTAATACTAGTCTTTTAAATTCCTTGAGTCGTTATACTAGTCTTCTTTTGCCTCGTTTCTTGAGTCATTCTTATATTATTATATAGCTACAGACATTTACTTGGAAGGAAAACAAAACGCATTAGCCTACTTTGAGTTCATAGTTTCACACCCAATATCTTTTCCTTTCGACTGTATGTCTTTCTTCATACAACTTCACATAATTGGACCTGATTGTGACCAACTTTTCTTTAAATTATAAATAAAAATATGGTTAATTTTGAGTTAGACTGCTCTAATGACATAAATTGTGAGTAAGTCCACTGTCGGTGGTTCCTTTTCACCCTTTCCCACATTAATGTTTTATTAATATGGACACTACGTAGACAATATGAAACTGAACAACTATATATGTCCGCCACCAAAAGTTAAAAGCAGGAAAAGGTGAAATATTTCTTAAAAGATAGACAAGGTTATCAATTTAAGGTGGACTACAATTGAGTTGTGTAAAAAAAAAAAGAGGAGTGGGGAAAGGGTCTACTTGTTTAAATAAAAGAAAAAACTTATCGAGTCTTATGAGCAAGTTACCCAAGAGGCAAGACCAATAGTTTGACTTCAGAATGATCCATGTTGGGTCATTTTTTATTATTGGGCATCTAGATGACTACAAGACGTTGGGATCAAAATAACATAATGCATGTTCATGTTCTTGTTTTTGTTCTTGTTCCTGTCCCGGTAAGAAAACGTCAATTTATAAAAATACAAAACTTTTCCATGAAAAAGATAAGGCATATGAAGAAAATTTATTCTTTTTAATAAGTTTTTTTAATCTTTTTTTAAGAAATAAAATCCTAATAAATTATAAATTCAGAGCAAAAACCTAACACAAGATGCTTTATGATAGCAACAATAAATTGCTATATGAGTGTGTCCCACAAGATTAATTTAAGACCATAGAAGAGATCAAGTCACACAATAAACATATAATGTGTGAATTGACATTGAAATAAACATATACACGTTCACTTCCATCACAACAGTAGAGATTGGAATAAACGTTTAAACCTATTGATTTTATGTTATAAATGCATACATTTTATTGTATTTTACCTTAATTTGGTGTGTTTAAATAGTAAAAAATAGTTAATTGAGCTCAATTGTGTAACTTTAAAGTGTAGGAAGTTATATGTGCCAAAACGAGACGACTTGAAGAAGAATTGAGCAAAAAAAATCAGTTGAAGCTGTACGCGCATGACTAGAGTGTGAAGAAAGCAGAAACCAAGTTTGGGTAGGCGGAGGAAGCTTGTGCGTCGCACAACGAAGGCTCCAGTACAATTGTTCCTGCAATTTCAGCTTTAAGGGTGACCCTGTCATTTGGCTTGGGATGTGATATAATTTCGAGTTATTAAAACTCTATTTTTTAACTTTAAGCTTCTAAGCCCTAATTCTAGTTAGATTCTTGACATGAGAAGGTAAGACACACCATTTTTGAAGCAGATTTGAGTTTGATAGGAAGATCCTCAAGTTCATTCAACAAAACGAATCGAAAAGTTTTCTCTACTTTTTTGTTTTTATGATATGGATATTATTTTGATACTAGTTTACGTGCTTTTAATATAATTATGAGTAGCTAAATATTTTGTCTAGGGATTATAATGAAACTAGTTATTGGGTAAATTGTTTGACGGTGTTCATCCATAATTGAGTCGCTTTTAAAATCTATTTATTCAACTATATTTTGTTTGCAGCTAGTTGAAGGGCCCTCCATTGGATATGCTATTATTTCTTGTTTTGCTTGAAAAATATTATAGGATTAGTTTATTGTTGAAAAGCATCACTTCAGAGTAATTAAGAGGTTCGATGATTTAAATGTGGGGTTAAAGATAATAAAATTTTAGCACGATCTTTGTGAGTTGTTTAAATTGTTAGCTAGAGTTAGTTCGAGAGAATATTTTAGGAAATTACTACTTTTGTTAAAGAGCTAATTAAGATAATGAGAGAACTCATGGATAATAGTGAAAGCGTAAGACATTCATTTCGATAATTAGGAAAATCACTATTCTAGGCGTTTTACTCTTAAATACACATCTATCTCTTTAGTTGATATTTTTATTATCTGATTAGTTAATTAGTTTAAAATAAAAATTATAACTTGAAAATTGTTTGAACCTTTTTTTTAAAGTGATATTCAATAGTTATAAAGGTTAGTTCTCTGGGGGTTGTTTGGTACGCGAGACAATGTGGGATAAGGTTTAAGATTAAATTTAGACCATATTTGATTGAAGGTATAAATATATACCGTCAATCAAACAAGGTATAAATTTAATCTCACTCCAAATATAGAATATCACACCTTATTCCATCAAACTTAAGATTATTTTATCTCACCTCCTATGTGAGATAAATTAGTTTCGCGTACCAAACAACTCCTGAGGGATTGACTTTGGATTCATGAACTTATCCTTTCTAAAGCTTGAGTGGGCCGTGATCATCGTCAACTTTTACTCCTACAAAAATTTAGAGACGGAACTAGAATTTTAAACTTATGGGTTTGAGATTTTAATTGTACTAAATTATCGAGTTCTAAAGTAACACTTTATACAAATTCAATCACTGTTTGTAAGACAGATAGAGTGTTTGAACCAAAGCTACTGAGTTAGACCAAAGGCATTCTCAAAACTCTAGCTCCGCCCTTGCAAATACCCTACTCTCTCATCTCATAAGATGTGATGGGAATCTCAATCGAGGAAATGACAAAAATGATATCGTGATTGTATGGGTCAAAATCTATATTTAGAATATGTAAGTCAAAATGGTATTGGTGAAATGTTCCTAGGCCGTCACTTGTCGAAGTGATCTAAGAAACGGTGAAGGTCGTGATCGAAGAGTCAGCAAGGGCTGAGCCGAGGAGTCATCAAGGATCGATGCCGAAGTTGAGTACCCTTGACAGAGTTATAACGACTAGTTTCAAGATAGGACATTAAAGAAAATATTCTAGTGGATATTCTCTGCACTTGTACTATAAGGATTTCTAGGAGCATGTTCCCTATAAATAACAAGAGACGATAGGGGACATGAAATATTCATTTTGTAAAATATACTTTGACTTTAAAGGGAGAATCTGGTCTTATTGCTAGCATACAAAAATAATTTTGTCACTAAGATTCCTGTCCACATTCACTAGATTCGAGAATAATTCGGATATTTAAAGGTTTATCCATCATTCATCATTGTCAGAAAGAACATGCATTGATTTCATTCTTTCTCGGGTGATTCATTCGCTCTATTTACATAAATATCATTTATTGTTATTCATCACTATTGAATGTTACATTATTTCTGTTTGGGTTCTTAAGTATTAATTATTGTACATCGTCACACCTTTTGGAATAGATCTACGTGCTATTTATGATATTACTGAGAATTTTATTTTAGGAGATTATTATTAACCAAAATTAACACTCATTTGTATAAATTTAATTAATTGAACAAAAATCTATATTTTTTATCAAACAGTGATTACCACTACTCAAACAATCAGCGATTAAGCGAAATCAGTGATAGACTATGATAATTGAATTTGAATATAAAGACATATGGAACTGCGATTATAATAAGGAAACGAAAGCATAGTAATAAACATGAAGAGGAAATGAGAATAACAGATAGAATGTGTATGAGGAGCAACAAACAAAATTCCCCCCAGCCTATCCACTATCTCAGCACCTTCCAACAAACTGATTTCTTCCCAAACCCAACTCCAATGTTTTGAGCAGAGTCCAAATATGAATCTGCAACATAGAGTAGCCTCACTACTCACTAGTATTCATCGTAGAAATGACATAAGGTATGCTATTTAGGAATTAGTCAGTACGTCCTGAATTTTAATTTTTTTAGTTTAATACAGGATAAAAATATTTTAAATTATTCCGAAATTAAAATTTTTAGTTTAAAATCTCAAGAAAAAATTATTACTGGTTAATATCTAAATAGTATCTCTGAGAATAACTATTTGTGCACTTGCCCCAGTATTCATCTGAGTGAAATTTTCAGAAACCACTATTGTTTAGTAGCTATTAAGTTCATATAGCTACCATATACATAATTACTTCTTATAGCTATTATTCAGTTGTTATGGTAGTGTATTCGCGCTACTGTATTGATGAATACCGCAGCAAAAAACGCCTAAAACTCAGGGTAGTCCAGCTGTATGCGCATGTATATGCACCATATATTCATGAATACAGCAATAAAAGACGCCTAAAAATCAGGGCAGTCCAGTTGTACGCGCATGTACTTACATGTATTCGCGTTGTTGTATTCATGAATACAGCAGTAAAAGACGCCTAAAATCGGGAAGTTCAGCTGTACGCGCATGTATTCACATGTATTCGCGCCATCTATTTATGAATACAGCAGCAAAAAGTGCATAAAATCAGGGCAATCCAGTTGTATACGCATGTATTCATATGTATCCGTGTTGCTGTATTCATGAATACAACAGTAAAAAGCGCCTAAAATCAGGGCAATCCAGCTGTATGCGCATGTATTCACATGTATTTGCGACATGTATTCATGAATGCAGTAACGACAATCACCTTAAAAATAGGCATGTCCAGTTGTCTAAGAGAAATGAAAAACATAAAGAGCGTATTTCGTACCTTATTTCATGCTTCAATGGTAGTATATAACATAAATACTTATTTTGCTATAAAATATAAAAGATAGCTATAGAAAGTAATATTTAAATAGTTTTGATTTATAATAAATAGGGTGTATACCTTTGCCATAGGAGGTAAAATTTCGGGGGAAGTGTACAGTTAGCCACTATTTAGTGATGTCTTTACTCTTTAGCCACTTTTTAAAATGTATTTACTTTTTAGCCAGTACTTAATAATCTTTTACCCGTTCGGACGAAAATACCCTTGTGTTAGACATGGGTGTTGTGTAAATATTAAGGACATGGTGTCCTTAACTTCATGAATGCTGTGTAAATATTAAGGACATGGTGACCTTAACTTCATGAATGTTGTGTAAAATATTAAGGACATGGTGTCCTTAACTTCATGAATATTGTGTAAATATTAAAGACAAAGTGTCTTGTGTTTGCACATTCCGTTATTAAACTTCAGGACATCATGTCCTTAACTTCATATGTACAATGTAAATATTAAGGACATGTCGTCCATAACTTCATGTGTGCAGTGTAAATGTTACATAACGTCCTATGTACAGTGTAAATATTAAGGACATAGTGTCCTTAACTTCATGTGTGCAATGTAAATGTTAAGGACATAGTGCTCTTAACTTTATAAGTGTTGGTAAATATTAAGGACATAGTATTATAAGTGTCCTTAACTTCATGAATGATGTGTAAATATTAAGGACAAAGTATCCTGTATTTGCACCTTCCATTGTTAAACTTTAGGACATCTTGTCCTTAACTTCATATGAGCAGTGTAAATGTTAAGGACATGGCGTCCTTAACTTCATGTGTACAGTGTAAATATTATGGACACCATATTCTTAATATTTACACCGCACTCATGAAGAATGGGTAAAAACGTCTTTTCATATTAATTTTAATAGAGTAGCGGCTATTTTTTCTTAGCATTAAAAACACTAGATAAAAAGTAAATACCATGTTAAAAAGTGGCTACCCCACGCCATTTCTACTAAAATTTCCTTCATCTGACGAGCCCTGGGCCATCCAGAAATTTTAGTGTTTTGTTGGGTTGGGCCCAAATCGTATTAAGGCCACAATATCAACTCAAACTCAATTTCGACAAGCATGAGTAGAGGTCCAATTGGGCCTAGGTCTGCAAGTACTTAACCATGTGAGGTTCACACAGAGGCCTGTGAATAAAGAAACAGAGGGCTTTACTTGAGCTTGAGTCATAACAATTACAATGAGTTTACAATTTTTTCAGGTATTAACTGATTTGCAATATCATATAATATAATTTTAAGAAGAAAGGAAACAAACATAGTATTAATAAAAGTAATACAATAATAAACCACGTGAAACAACCATCCAAATAGGGGTAAAGGTAATTCATTTTGCTAACTTAGTACGTAGGTTTCAACTAAATTATCAATAATAAAGACAATTTTTGATCCTGTCACTCAGCTTAAAATAAGAACTAACAGAAACAAGTAATTAACCATTTCCAAATTTTCCACTGATCTACTTGTCATCTAGTCCTTCTTGTCTAAGTCAAAGTTTGTCCTAACTAATAACCAGTTTACTAAATCCAAGTATATAAATGCCCCCACATAATCGTCCAGCATATTTAAAACAAAGGTCCTTTTTCGACAAGACTAATAAACTAAATTATTCATCACGTAGAACTGGTTTTTATCTAAAAATGCCACTTGTCTTGATACAAATACGAACCTATAAAATATCTAAAAGAAATCTGTTTTATTTTATAAAAATCTTTTTTTTTTTTTTTTAATGTAATCCTGGAATTGCCCTATAAAAAATTAGAACCAATGGCCAGATGTTGGTCTTTTGATTACTCTATTAGTTAATTAGAACCATTAGTTAGGAGTGCCATTGACGTTGGATTAGCAAAGTCAAATGAGTTATTCTTATATATATGATTGACACGTATTATTCACTTATAGACGTGTTAATGACACTAATGACATAGATTAAGACACTAATGGCTAAATAACTCTATGTAACAACTGATTAAGAATGACATGGATTTTCAATTCCCCTTAATCAGGGTGCTGCTTTACTCCCAAACCACTAAATTTTTTGTCTTTAGGTTACAGATACTGAAAACTGACATCAAGTCTTTATTACACGGGCGTTTAGTAATAGTAAGTATTCACAATAGGTGAATTTGATTTAATTAATGGGTGCGAACGACAAAATGTATTCAAATTTTCTTATAGAACATATATATATATATATGAATATTACAACATATGTACACATAAATGTTCATGTGAAAGATAATGATGCAACAGTGCACTTTGCTACTGAATGGATGTGAGAGCAATTATTTTAAGATATCTTTTCTAGGTAATTATTCTTTTAAAATATGTCTACGTTAGTTGGCTAATATTTTGCATCTGCTTTTGAACAATTAGGCAAGGACTTATATATCTTAATCCTTGATTAAGAAGTTAAGTCAAGTCTATTAAGAGTGTTTAGCTTTCAAAACATCTTCTCCTTGCATCCAAAAGATGCAAAGAAATAAGGAAAGAAATTACAAATATTCGCTTTTGACTGCCAAACGATTTCTTTAATTTTTATTAATCTTGGTTTGGGCACTTCATTCAATTTCCATGGCCATGGTCAGATGAGTCAGTACTACGTGGCTATGACAATCACTTAAACTTAGAGTCCGGAACCCAATTATTGAATTTTTGGATAAGTGTAATATTAATAGATAGAAAAAATAAAGAGGGATCAAACTATGTATAACGCAGTAATAAACCGCGTTATAGCTTAACGTTGGTTTATCCGTTAAGGTATAGCGCGATTTATTATCGCGTTATACATGCATACCGCATGTTTTTTCTGCGCTATGCTGACGGGATCTGACGGAAAGGTATAGCGCATGAAATAATCGTGCTATACCAGTTATTATATCGCCGCCTTCTTCACCAATCGACAGAACCCCCATTTTTATATTATTCCCACNCCCCAATTTTTCCCACACCCTAGCAAAATCATTATATTGTTGTGGTATCTTCGTTTTGGACTTAAATTTTTAACTCTCCACTTTCCGAAAATCATAAATCGAGGTATTCCGATTTAGTTTATGTCGAAACTCGTATAATAATGCATATTAGTTGACTTGAATGTGTCCATGTCGTTTTGTGTTTTGTTTGGAAACTAGTATGTTATATTTATCTAGACTAAGATATTAGTGTTCTAAAAAAATATGTAAAAATTGAGATTTTTTTTTTGGTTAATAAAAATGTTAATTATTATCTTCTACTGTTTTAAATGTATTTTCGTGAATGTTATGGATTAAAATGTATTTGTTGTTTATATTTAATTTAGATTATTTATTAGCATAGTAAAATGTAAAACCTTTTAGCGTAGTAAAATGTAGAGTATTTTAGCGTAGAATCCCTGTAGTTTAAGTATCTTTTATATTGATAGATGAAATACAAACTCTGTCCAATTAACAAAAAATAATTATTTAATTTAAAAAACAAACACAGAAAGGAATGAAAATATTAAAATTGACACACATAAGAATTCGTGATAGGTTGGTGCTACTGGGCCTCAAATATACCCTGTCCAATTAAATAATTAATAATTTAATTTATAAAACAAACACACAAAATTATAAAATTATTAAAATTGACACACATAATTATTCATGATATTTTGGTGCTACTGCTCCTCAAATATTGATCCTGGAACCCATAGGTATATGCTCTGTCCAATTAAATAATTAAGAATTAATAATTTAATTTATAAAACAAACACACAAAATTATAAAAATATTGAAATTGACACACGTAATTATTCGTGATAGTTTTGTGCTACTGGAACTCAAATATCAAGCCTGGAACCCATAGGTATATACTCTGTCAAATTAAATAATTAATAATTAATAATTTAATTTATAACACAAACACACAAATTTATAAAAATATTGAAATTGATACACATAATTATTCATGATACTTTGGTGCTACTGGGCGTCAGATATCGAGCCTGGAACCCATAGGTATATAATCTGTCCAATTAAATAATAAAGAATTAATAAATTAATTTATAAAACAAACACACAAAAATATATAAATATTGAATACATGATAGCTTGGTGCTACTGGGCCTCAAATATCGAGTCTGGAACTCATAGATGTATATACCCTATCCAAATAAATATGGTATAACTCTAAAAATTAATTATTTAATTTACAGATTAAACATACAATTAATGTTGTTTAATTTATAGTTGACGACATGGACGTGCCGCCTATACATCCCGGACCTTACTCCGCTGAGCTATTAGTGCTACAGGGCAATCATAGGTCTGCCCACGTATGGGAAGGAGAGTTACTGTCCCAGACTCTCCGCGCCAGGAGAGTGGACGACCTGTGGTATTTTATGAGGGACAGAGATCTCCATCCTCGTGTAGTCCAGGGCCTGCATGATACGGGATTCTATAGGATTTTTGAGATCCGGCGGTTGCAGCTTGAATGGGCTTTGATCAGGGCATTGATTGAGCGGTGACGACCCGAGACACACACTTTCCACCTGCCCATTGGCGAGGCCACCATCACGCTGCAGGACGTGGATGTTTTATATGGCCTGCCCGTTGATGGCCTGCCCATTGCACTGCCTCAACATGTGAGATATATGGCGCGTGGGCATTATTTGAACATGCTGCAGCAGCTCACGGGTTTCAGGCCACAGGACGAGACTGCATCGTCGAGGGCCAGTCGGATGAGTTTGACAGCTATTAGACAGCACCTGAAGATACTGCACCCCGACATCACCGGCGATACGGACGAGCTACATATTCACCGGTATACGAGATTGCAGTTTCTTTTTCTATTTGGAGGGGGGGGGGTATTGTTCCTGAATACTTCGGGGAACCTAGTCAGCCTGCGATTTCTTCATCATCTTCAGCTGCTAGAGATTTAACCCTGTACAGCTGGGGTGCTGCTGTTCTCGCCTATATGTACAGGCAGATGTGCCATGCGAGCATGGGCACCCAGAGTGACGTTTGTGGTTTTCTGCCGCTTATACAGGTGACAACATATTCGAATAATCTGTTCATTAGTTCCAATTCTACCTAGTTAGAATTTATCTAACCTTACGTCAACTTTGTATGTTAGGTTTGGGCCTAAGAGCGGTTCCTGCAGTTGTTGCCACCTCTACCACCATTACCTCCGAATGTACCACCTCTGTTTCTCCCTCTAGCTAGGAGGTGGGTTCTTCACCGTAGAATTGCACGAGAGTATAATGCTCATCATAATCTTCCTCTCTGTAGGGATGTGTTGGATCTGGTGGAGGGCGCACAGGTAAATATGTACCTAAACTTACTTGGTATATATTAACTTAGTGTTGCGCATACTTACATTTTATGTTCTTATTTGATAGTTCATATGGACGCCATACATAGACGACTTGATAAGTGTCCTGCCAGATTATTGCTCGGCCGATCGGCTGATTTTGAGCACTTTCGTCCTGTTGATATGCCTCGATATTATGGAGCATCATTCCACGGAGCGGGTACTTCGCCAGTTTGGCTGTTTGCAGCATGTACCGAGGGGGCCTACATGGGAGCCTACACATTATCAGAGGGATGATCGTTCCAGGGAGGACAACACATTTATAGCATGGGTAGCGGCGCAAGTCCATAATTGGGACCAACGAACTTACCTGATTCCCCCCCCCCCCACCTACACAGATCCAGGCGGAGACTATCCATAGATATACGTCTTTGTAGCATTCCTGATAACATGGTTCATCAACACATACCTCAAAATTTCAAATAGGTTCGTCGGGAACATTATAAAACTTGTTCATACAGTGTCAGTAGCCGCGTCCAACTTCACCATTATCCCAACAACTATTCATCATGCATTTTTTGCCGCACTCGCACCTTGGTACACAAAGACGTTCAACCATTTGTGACAACGTTAAAAAAACCTTGATTTTCTTGAAAGATTTGCTATGAGTTATTGTTGAGTGCAGAAAAAGCTGTTTCGTACCCGTCAGAATGAGCCTGTTATTTATAGGCAAGGCAACACACATAACATAGTATTTAACCGCACTATATATGCACATAACGTAGTATATAACCGCGCTATGCTTTGCGTGTTAAAGATTTTGACGGGTACAAAATAACTTTTTGTCAGTTGGACAGCTTTTTCAGTTCGACAAAACAACACACATAACGTGGTATTTAACTGCGCTATACATACACATAATGTAATATTTAACCGCACTATATATACACATAACGTAGTATTTAACCGCGCTATATATACACATAACGTAGTATTTAACCGCTCTATATATACACATAACGTAGTATATAACCGCCCTATGCTTTGCGTGTTAAAGATTCTATCGGATACAAAATAACTTTTTGTCAGTTGGGCATCTTTTTTAATATTATAATTTTTTTTAATAATCATTTAAAAAATGAAATGGAAGAGTTCAACTCATAATTAACAAACATAATTTTATTTTATAAATCTTGCAACATAAACAAAACAACTAATTATTACAACATAAACTCATTAATAGTTGGGCACACTAGAAGAACACCCACCACGAGCTTGATTACTATTGCCACCCAAACCAGCCGAAAGACATTATCGAGGGTCGTGTCCTGCTTGCGAGCATATACCACATTTGCGCGCATAAACGGTATCACTAACATCCATTTGATTCCGTATATGCGTTCTCTTCTGCACCTGTATTCGACGCAAATAGGACTTGTTACACACCATTTTAAATGGTTCCGGCGGCCAATAATGCTCAGCACCCACTGGCTGCATCTTCCCACTATAGGTGTTTAGGTACTTTGCAACACTATATTGTTGATCGACGTAGTTGGTTATACCTAAACCAACACGTTGAAAGCACTTGATGGCATGTGAGCAAGGCATGTGGTAGATGGACCATTTCCCACAAGAGCATAACCTTGTAGATTCATTTACAGTATGAACATTATTCCCCCGATTTTGATGGATAGCGGTGCGAACTTCAAAAACATTTCTTTCGTTATCATACTACAAAAATGAATGCCAATGTCCTCGACGCCTGTATTTCTCAAATCTCTTCATCGACACTAGCATAAATTCAACACCCCTTTCCATCAATGGCGTTGCAACTGCAGACCTTTCAACAAACCTCTCCGCCATCTGCTTGAACGACATCTGCACCATGGCAGTGAAATGCAATCCTCTTGCCGATTTCAATAACCCGTCGAAAGACTCTGACACGTTTGTAGTCAGAATTCCCCATCGTCTTCCACCATCCGCATGCAAAGTCCACTTTTCAGGGTGATGTCGCAGTAACCAACGATAGGCTGCCTCGTCTTCTTGTCTGATAGATTCCATGTGCCTCCGAAATTTATGTTGTTGGTGGTCTGTTGCTTCCATCCACATCAAATCATGCATATCCTTGTTGGGATATGCCTTCTGGAAATTGGCCTTAAAGTGCCTCACACAGTAATGCTGGTAGGCATAAGGTTTTTTCCATGCAGGCAAGTTCTCCACAGAACTTAAGATACCACAGTGCCGCTCAGATATTAGAAAAATATCGGAACGCTGTTTGACAATGTGCTCTTTCAAGTGGTTCAAAAACAGCGTCCACGTCTCTCGACTTTCATTAGCACAAACAACAAAAGCTAGAGGAAATATCTGTCCATTAGCATCTACTGTAACGGCTATCAACAACTTGATATCGTACTTTCCATAGACATGAGTGCCGTCTATGGATATTACGGGCCGGCAATGTGAAAAACCATCACTTGTTGGTTTAAACGCCCAGAACACGTAATTGAATATATATATTCTGGTTTTCCCGGACTCCCCTCAAGCTTCCATTCAACAACCGTCCTGGGGTTAAAGTGCTTCAATGCGGCCATGTACTTGGGTAAAGCTGCAAATGACTTATCCCAGTTACCATAGACAATTTCAAACACTCGTTTGTGCACGAGATATGCCTTTCTTTTGGTAATGGTATGGCCATATTTTGGTGGACTGATGTAATGCACTCTTTGATTTTATACCTTATGGACACTTCGAGGTGTGGAATAATGACAAGAGAAATCAAGTCGATATCCACGTTGAAGTGATTCCCGTTGAATGTGTCATTTCACATGTGTGGGTGGGAATGTATTTACTCACTTTCCACAGACCTGTCTTCTTCTTGCTCGCATGCAACATCCAATGGCATGGACAAAACCACATGCGACAAACAACCTTGTATACATACGGACTTGACTCCCATACCTGCATCTCACGAAACTCTTTTACGTTGTGCATTTTACAAGCCCTGCTTACGCGCGCTTTATCAGGAAAAAGCATGCCCTTTGCTAGCTCCGTTGGTCTAGACTCATCCTACATTGCTGTCCAAATTTCATCAAAATCCCTTGTGAGATCTTCCACCTACGGCATGCTTGGCAAGTTATCAAGGTAAGGAATCTCCCTTGAATGAAACAACACTTGGGACTCGTACACTCTTCGTCTAGGGGGAAGTGGAGCATACTCCTTCGTCAAATCAGGTCCTTCATTCTCATCCTCCTCATCACCATCCTCACAAGGGAAGGGTTTCTCATCTCCAGATTCCTCGGCATTGTTGTGGTAATCAGTGTTCTCTTCCTCACTCTATGCATCTGCCAGATCCCGATTTAATATATCGTCTTCGGGCAATTGAGTGAGGACAGGTGGTTCAACTTGCTTGTTTTCACTTCATAACCAACAAAATAATAAGCTACTGAAATTAATATATACTTTCAATATAGCTGTATCACTTCACTTACAAGTCGTAATGTGATGAAATTCCATGATGGACATTTTCATGTTGGTGATGACTCCCGGATGGATCACCATGATCCAACACACTAAAACTAGGCATATTCCAACTATACGTGGGTTCATAACTTGTAAAATTCATATCCAGCTGATACCCCCCGTGGAATATATGAGCGTTAATATAAATTTAATAGCACAAAAATATACATTGTAACACAAAGAAAAATTGAAGTTTACCACTCGTCTTGTGAATTATGTAAAGCAGGAGAGAAATTATTTCCTCAGTGCTCATTCGCCGCCGGTGATAAGTCTAAATCAAGGCAAACTCTTTCATCCGGAACCTGTCCGGCAAAAACTGCTCCAGAATAACCACCCGTTGATTGGGGGTTATCCCTACTGTGCGCAACCTCATCGTTGGGAACGTCTTCGACCTTGATGTACATCTCCAACATTTTGATTACAAGAAATTCCCGGTATTCATCCGGAATCCTCAAAAAATCCCTCAAAGTTTCATCATCGTCGATGTTAAACTCCGAATAAAAAGCAACCCCTTGCAGAGTGACGGAATACAAATATCTTCCGGTTACTTTAAGTTTCACCGAACGTTTCCTCACGCTCATTTTTTTGCATAACAACGATACCAATGTATTGTACTCCATTGTAAGTGGCAATTTAACATGACACTGTGGAGATAAACTGTACCTCACAGAGTT
>ML311948.1:0-32077 GCA_005239505.1 Nicotiana paniculata | reverse complement strand
GAGAGGTTGGCCCAGATCTACATTCGGGAGATAGTCCGGTTGCATGGTGTGCCGGTGTTCATTGTATCAGATCGAGGTCCTCAGTTTACCTCACACTTCTGGAGAGCATTGCATAGCGAGATGGGCACCCAGATAGACCTCAACACAACATTTCACCACTAATGGTCAGTCGGAGCGTACAGTTCAGATATTGGAGGACATGCTCAGGGCATGTGTGATTTACTTCGGAGGTCAGTGGGACCATTTCTTGCCTTTGGCTGAGTTTTCTTACAATAATAGTTGTCAGTCCAGCATTGAGATGGTACCATTTGAGGCTTTTTATGGTCGGCGATGCCGTTCTCCTATCGGGTGGTTTGAGCCTCGCGAGGCTAAGTTATATGGCACCGACCTGGTGAGGGATGCCTCGGAGAAGGTGAAGTTGATTCAGGAGCGGCTCCGTACAGCACAATCAAGATAGAAGAGTTACGCAGACCAGAGGGTGCGTGATGTATCATTCATGGAGGGAGAAAGGGTCCTGTTGAAAGTCTCGCCTATGAAGGATATTATGAGGTTTGGCAAGAAGGGCAAGATGAGCCGAGGTTTATAGGTCCATTCGAGGTGTTGAGGCGAGTTGGGGAGGTTGCTTATGAGCTGGCCTTGCCTCCCAGTTTATCAGGAGTTCATCCAGTTTTTCATGTATCCATGTTCCGGAGGTACCACGCTGACTTCCTCACGTGGTTGATTTCAGCACTATTCAGTTGGATGAGAGGTTGGGCTACGAGGAGGAGCCAGTTGCTATTATTGATAGACAGGACCGGCAGTTGAGGTCCAAGAGAGTTTCCACCGTAAAGGTCCAATGGAAGGGCCATCCAGTTGAGGAGGTGACCTGGGAGTCTGAGGAGGACATGCAGAGAAGATATCTACCCATATTCAGCATTTCAATTATGATTCTAGACCCGTTCGAGGATGAACTTTTGTTTAAGAGGTGGAGAATGTAACAACCCGACCGGTCATTTTGCGTTTTCGGACCCCGTTCCCCTAAATGAAACTTCCTATAGTGGCTTTTTATGAATTATGACTTGCGGGGACTGGTGGTCCGGGATTCGGAGGTGTTTAGAGTGCTATAGGAACAATTGGTTCCTTAAGGTTGGCCTTTAAGGCCAAGTTTGACTTCGGTCAACACTCTGGTTAAACGACCTCGGAATCGAGTTTCGTCGATTCCGGTAGCTTCGTGTGATGATTTTGGACCTGGGCATATGCTCGGAATGGATTTGTGATGACCCGGGAGCGTTTCGACGCCCAATATTGAAATAAGAAGTTCCTTAAGTTCCTATTGTTGTTTTTGACGTGTTTTTGTGTTATCGAGATTGTCACATCTCCTTTTTCCGACAAGGGTGAGATATGGGAGTTTTTCCAATTTAAGTGACAATATTCGGATTTGGGATTTATTTATTAGTTTCAGAGTCGCCACCCGGATTTTTTTTTTACGGTGTTCCGGGACACCATTTATTTATTGAAATCCCAAACCGAGGAAATTTTGACTCTGTTTAAAATGTCTGTGACCAGAAATCCGAGTAAGTAATCCTGTTAACCCGGGAGAAGGTGTTAGGCACTCCCGAATTCCGTGGTTCTAGCACGGTCGCTTAACAATTATTATTTGGCCTAAATTGTCTGATTATTTACATATTTTTTGCCTATTGTGCTTTTAGCCTTTTTCACTTTTTAGCCGCTTTTAATATTTATGGACTTATCTTGAAAACAAGTCACGATGGTGTGCACTTGTCATTTTTAGACACATTATAATTACGCCACATGAAATGCACCCGTAATTACAACATGTGATTTTTATTATAATTTGAAGTTGAAGACGGGGACATGAGTTGTCGCTCCCGAGTGTTGGTTAGGGTAGCTTTGTATAATATTTGATTTTTTTTATCAAGTTTCAAGCTAAAAGTGTTGTTCTTCCGAAAAGACCGCTTAAATGATGTTTACTAAAGACGACGTGTTTCGGGCTATGGCCATATTTTAGCCCCTAATGGTTTCTTTTTGGGCCATCCTAATTAGATCACTTGGACATGATAAAAAAAAGACAGTTAAGAACAAACATACTAACACATCTCACATATATATGGTAAGAAATAAGAAAAATTTTGAAATGGGAATATGAGGTTACGTGTTCAAGATTTCTTTACCGTTTTATATACTCCTATATACTAAACAAGAGTTTTATATCCAGCTCGTGGATCTTTAAATTTTGTGACAGAACAAACCTTAAAAAAACTGAATTAAACTATGGTTGCTTTTATTTGGAGCGGACAGTAAAAAAAAGGTTCGGATTTCTGGTGCTACCTTTTTGAAAATCGATTTAAAAACCCCTTTTGTGTTCAGTGGCGAGGAATTTACAGCGGATTTCATGAATGAAAAAACATTCTCATGCTAATTGACAACAGAAAGGAAAAAAAACTGGTTACAGATTGTTTAACACAATTAATGGGTCTAACATTCCAGGCCCCATAGCCTGGAATTCAGACGCTACCAGGCTCAATTGGGCCAGATTTACGAGTCTGGCTCAGTTCGGGTGACCTTGGCGTGTCTGGACCATAACTACTATAGTAACGCTTCTGAATTAAGAAAAATACAACTGATCATAAATTTATATAGTTCAGTCCATATTTACAACTAAAAAAGAACGAAACATACATAGAAGACTGTAGATATGCTATTACTATTACATTAATCCTGAATCATAGTAATACTGATTTATTAATAGGAAAAATAAAGAAAGGAAAAACAAAACTAGTTGCTGCTCCTGTGCAAGCCAGCAAACATGTCCTTCGAAAACTTAAACCTGCATTTTAATTATAAGTCCAAAGTTTGAGTACTTGGACAGTATTGACTACAGACATTTGGGCATTTTGTGAGATGAATCTAATCACAAAGGGAGTTAGATTCAACCTTAATGATACCATAGGAGAACAAAATATGTTCATGCCTTCTAATAGATTGAATCTAACCATAGAAAAGGTTAGATTCAAACCCAGTGATATTACTTTGTTTGGACCCTTTAATTGTCATCTTTATGTCATGCAACAAATTGCAGCAAGCGTTTATTCAAACACTTTGACTACTATGGTCATTTTTGAGGGGTGAATCCGACTATTTTGTTACTTCAGATTCACTTTCCTAAAGTTCCATCTCATTACATGCTTATATCCTTTGAAGGATAATTTTCAGCAAAGCTGAACTACTGTTATGCACTATTAATGGAGTGAATTTGACTATTAGAAAGTCAGATTCATCTACCCTAGTGCTAATTCAGCATAATTCCAAACCATATAGAGGCTTGCTCATTTAGGCATTTAAGAGGATGAATCTGACCACTCAAAGGTTCAGATTCCTCACTCTAATATCCTTCTTAATTACGTATTTCATACCCTTTTAAGAAAAGGGGTAAACTTCAACCAACCATACTAATGTTTGTGCACTGCTAAGGGGGTAAATTTGACTACTAAGAAGTCATATTCATCTGACCTAATGCCAATATCCTAGGCTATCTAGAGACTTGCTTATTGAATCTCTTTATTGACCAAAGAGACTCAATCGAAAAACATATTTCTGCATTCTTATTGATGGAATCTGACCATAGAGAAGGTCAGATTCAACACCTTAATGCAGCTTGTTTCCTAATATAGGACCATGAGTACTTATCACATATAATCTTAAGCAAACAATCATGCCCAACAGGAGAAATACTAACACCAAAGACATTACCTATCACACTCACAGAATCATTACCATGAGAATAAACATCTGCACAGTCACATTCAACAAAACAAGAACAGTAACTTAATTTGTCAAGAGCAGCCAGTTTTACATAGTGAGCAAAAAATGAGAATTCTAGTCCAAAAAATTTCATTAAGAAGAGATGAACTGATACATACCTTTAGAGAGAGAAACAACAAAGAGACTTGACCAAATAAAGGTCAAGTAGGAACAATGACAGCAAGGAGGAAGAGAAACCAGCAACAACAAGCAGAAACCCCAAAGAAAACCAAACAGTCCAGCAAGAATACACCCAGAAATCTTGGGTATGAATGTTTGAAAGAAAACTTCCAGAAAACCCCCAAAATTCAGAAAGAGAAGATAGCAACTGAACTAGGCCATCTACTTATGAACTTGTTTTCCAAAAGGAAATAAGATCTTTTTAATAGTGCTCTTCTTTTCAAAACCTCTTAAGTGGAGGCAGTATTTCTGAGAATGGGAAGGATTCTATCCCAGCAGCTCAAGAGTGTCCAAAAAAAATCAAAATCCCCAAAAAAAATCCTCTCTGCTCCTGAATATCCTAGTCTATATATAGGGAAATTCAGGGTAGCATCTTTAAAGGATATTCCTTATCCTATTAAGCTGAAATAGCACATGTACAGCTGTCTAACCTTATCTTTTTGGACAGTTGTACACCCTTCTAAAACATTCCTATCCATTACAACCCTTATCTCCTTTTAGGGTTACTGTTTTACCTCCCTAAAATCTGATTTCATGATATTTTCTTAATTCTAGAAGTTTCCTGGGTTGTTACACCCAAGATTCTTCAATTGTAATTTCTAACATCACCCCTTATTGTCCTTATAATTACTCTTTTAGTAATTAAGGATTAGGTTATTAGCTTATCAAATGTTGACTGATTTTTATCCTAATTGAGTGATTAACTCAATAGTTAACCACTAATGAAGTTGAATTTGGACTAACTCTTGGCTTAACATGTAATTGGCTTAATTATTTGTCTAAGTTAGGAATTAGATTGATTCAAGTGATTCGAGAGGTTGAGTCATTAATCTTAGTTAATAACCTACACTATGACTCATCTTAGTTGCTAACTTAAGCTTAAGTAGTTAAACATAATTAACTTTCCATTGATTGAATTAAGATTCTAATTGACTCACATATAACCACCTAATGGCTCATGAGGAGTTAACTAGGCCAGAAATTAATCTAGGTTGTTTTGCGACTAGGAGGCAGTTTGTTTAGGATAATTAAATGTGCCAATCTAAACTAAGAGTCGAAACTAGGTTAATCTATAATTAACTGAAAATTAGTACCTAAGTGTGACTAATAATCACGAGCTTAGGAAATAGGATCAGGGGCTAACTCAGATTTATTATTTTAAACCATCCTTAGGCAACACATGAGCGAATCATTGGTGATTAATACACATAATGGCCGTAATACTATTTTTTACAAGAAGGAACAGAAAAATACTCACAACAGCAATTAACACATGCACTCATCGACCTAAGGATTCGATTAAACAGCTAATCAATCATGATTATCTATGATGAAAATCCATTAATTAACATATGCAGATAACTCAATGATTTAGCTTAGGGGAAGAAAAAAGAAAAATCTGAAAGCCCTAAACTAAGTTAGTTAAACAAACAACCTGTAACTAAATTTGAAACACCATTTAGGAAGGAAATAAACGGAAAACCTAGGAATCCTAAAAAATTAGTCCAACCAAAGAAACAGTAATTAGAAAACTTTACTACTAACCTAGGTGACTTGTTTTAATGCACAAGTATTTAAAGGAAACACAGGGGAGGGGTACCGGTCGATTATAACAGCTTTGGCCGGATTCCGGTAATTGAATCGAACTCACGTGAATCACTTGCTTGTGAAGAGCAAGTGACTCACGTAAGTCTGAGCCAACGAGGTTTTCTGAATCGGCAGGGACGAGTTTTTTAGGGTTTTGAGCTTTTTAGATCTGAAAATACTCTTTTCTGGTGAGGTTTTTGGCGAAAGTAATGGTAAGACGGGGTTTAGGGGAAGGAGAGGTCCGTCTGGTGAAGTTTTGGTGGTGATTGGAGAAGGTTCGGTGTCCGGACGGCGGTGGGATTCTGGGGCNTATTGGGCTGGGTAGGTTGAGTGTATAGGGATTGGGCCTGGGTATTTCTTGGCCCAGGTCCGATTTTGGACTTCTTTGACTAATTAAACTAAGTAATCTAATTAAGTTATAATCTAATTTAATCCAAAAAATATAGTAACTAATTTAGACCTTACTTTTCATCTATTTACAGATTAATCAAGAATAAAACGACGAATTTTATATTCCTAATTAATCTATAATTTAATGAATAAAAGTGATTAATTTTGGTAATTAGTTATTAAAACTACATTACATTAAATAAACATCACTCGTCTATTATTCAGTTAATTATAACTTTATAATTCTTTGATAATAGTGATGCAATTTTGAACAAATTTAAGAAGATGAATTATGTATATGCCAAAAAATCTATGAAATTAATTTATTTATCGAATTTTGTAGGAGCATTTAGTAGGTGAAAAATCACATGCTCACAGAGGTCTGAACGAAATTCCAAGAACGAGAATAGTTTCGTTATGTCATTTATGACTTGCCTGCAAAATTTGATGTCATTCGAAGTAGTATAGGTCGGTTCAACGCGTTATTAGCGAAGTTTAGAAAACTTAAAGTTCCTAACTTTGGTTCATGAGGTTTTGAGGTGTGATTTTGAGTTTTAGCGTTATTTTGGGTGTTCCGAAGGCTCGAGTGAGTCCATATTATGATTTGGGACTTGCTGGTATATTTGGACGAGGGCTCAGGTGGGCCCAAGGGCCTCCCGGGCACCCAACGGGGATAAAAACCAGCTAAAATAGCTGCGGTGCACCTGTTCTGGTGTGACCACAGGTGCGGTTGACCTGTCGCAGGTGCGGGACCGCAGATCGCAGGTGCGACCCCAGGTGAGGTCCCCTTTTCTCCGAGGTGCGGACAAAAGTCTACAGGATAGGAACTGCTGGTGCGACCATCCGTCCGCAGGTGCGAACTCAGCCTTTCCCGTCCAGTTCCGCAAGTGCTAGCTCCATCTCCCAGGTGCGAGACTGCAGGTGCGGTCCTCGAGCCGCAGGTGCGGAACCCCTATAGGCCAGGCAGTGTGTTTCCTTTAAAACACGGGACTTCACCCTTTTCTTTCATTTTCCACCACCATTAGAGACTTGGGAGCTTGGGCAAATAGGTTTCACGACCTAACTACTAAAGAGTAAGTAAATTCCACTCTAACACTAGTTTCAAACATGAATTACTAGTTAAACTCTCTACTAAATCATTGAAAAATCAAGAATTGGATAGTAATTTAGGGTTCATGAGAAATTGGTGAATTACCCATTTATTGCTATAAATTCAAGTAGAAATCGTATAGTAACGATCCTTAGGCTTCGGGTGAGCGATTCCTTCGAGAATTTTTGGAAATTGAACGTGCGGGCCCGGGGTTGGATTTTTCGAATTCTTCAAGAATGTTGAATTATTGAATAAATAGGATAATTACCCTACTTTGAGCATGCATTGATATCATTGTACCATATTTGGCTAGTTGCGAGTCGTCGGGTGTAGAGTTCGGAGTTCGGGCGCATCGTTGGTCCGAGGGGTAGATTCGACACGAGGTGAGTCTCCTTTCTAACCTTGTAAGAGGGAATTGTCCCCATAGGTGTTATATATGATGTGTATAATTGTTTTGAGGGCTACGTGCGTACAAAGTGACGAGAGTCCGTATGTGGCGACTATCATGCTATGTCGGGTAGTTTTAGGGCTCACACGCATGTCTCTATGTGCCTTATATGTATATTTGGGTGTTCTTCGAGCTGCCTATTGCTTTTAAATTGATATGGAAATGTGGAAAGTTGCACTTGAACTCCCAGTTTATCAATCCCTGTTACAGGTATAGCCCTACTAAGTTATTGAGATGTCGGTATATACATATGTACGTATGAGAGTCAGCACTCGAATCGCAGATATGATTCGCGATCGAGGGAAGCTTTATGATAAATCGGTATAAGTGTGTCAGCACTTGAATCGCAGGTATGATTCGCGATCGAGGGGAGCTTTATGATAATTATACATAAGTGTGTCAACACTCGAGTCGCAGGTATAATTCGCGATCGAGGGAAGCTTTATGGTAATTGTATATAAATGTGTCAGCACCTGAGTCGCAGGTATGATTCGCGAGCGGGAGAAGCTTTACGTCCATTCAGTGTCTATATATTTCCTTATGACTCCGGTCGGTTGTCTTACCCTTGTGTGCGCTTGGCCATTTGGTACTATTTTCATTGATATTGACTTGACAGATATTTGGGGAAAAAGAAAGGAAAGTGTACATTGTTGTTTATTTTCAGTAGTTGCCTGAATTTCTTTATTTGATAGGTATCTGGTGCTTACTGTCTCACATGTCTACTGCATTTCGTTATATCCTATTTTGTATTATTACCGTTGGACCTTAGTGAGTGTCAATTTGACCTCTCGTCACTACCTCTTCGAGGTTAGGCGGGATACTCACTGGGTACATACATATTTATGCACTCATGCTGCACTTATGTACTTAATTGTACAGGTTCTGAGGCTGGAGCTTCTGGTTACCCGACCGGAGCTTGACGTATATTCTGGACCTGACTCCACGATGAGCTGCCTCCCTTGGCGCTTCTCACCAGTGCTATGGAGTTGTCTTTTGTTCATCTCTATCTACTTCTCTCAGACAGCAGTACATTCTGTATAATCTTTTGTATATTCTACTAGTTCACTTGTTGACTTGTGACACTAGTTCCTGGAACGCACATAGTAGACTCTTTATTTTGGAACTGTATATATATATATATATATATATATATATATATTGGATCACAATCATTGTGGCTGTATTCACTTAAGATGGTTAATGTTTCCGCTTTCATTTAAATGATATAAGCTTAAAACCTTGGGGAATATGTGTGGTTGGTATGCTAAATAAGGATAATCTCACTAGTAAACAACTTTTGGCTTGCCTGACTCCGGTGTTTGGCGCCATCACGACCTGTGTTGGATTTTGGGTCGTGACAAGGGATTGATATATACTCTGATTCTTTTCTCAATTGTAGGGAAATCTAATGTTTATATCTAATTTAGATCTAATGTTTGTTAGGATTTTTTTTTGTCCTGTCACAGATTAAGAGAACTTCTACTGTTAGATAAATTAATTTTTTGTTGATATTTTTATTTTTGTATAAGATTGGGCTGAGACACATTTAACATCTAACAACCGACCGGCCTTTTTGAGCTCTAGTGCGTCGTTCAACGGTTTGAAGTCGTGAACGACTTCATTTCAGTTATTATGACCCGTGGGTGTGGTCGGAATTGAATTTCAAAAAGTTTAGAATTGATTTGGAAAGAAAGTTCTCATTTCAGAAGCCTTAAGTTGGAGAAATCAACTAAGATTGGAAAATTGAGTAAACGACCTCCGAATCAGGATTTGAAGGTTCCAGCAGGTTCATATGATAATTTCGGACCTGGGCGTATGTCCGGATCGGGTTTTGCATAACCCGGGAGCATTTTGGCGTATATTACGAAAGTTAGCATTTTAGGAGAATTTCATAATTTGGCCTTGAGTGCATTTCAGTGTTGTTGATGTCCGTTTGGATTCTGAGTCTGAGAATAGCTTTGTATGGTGATTCTGGAGTTGGGAGCGTGATCGGAAGTGAATTTGGATGTCCGTAGGTCATTTTGAAGTCATTTGGCTAAAGATAGAAATTTAAAGGTTTTTGAGAAACCCGACCGGAAGTGGAAGTTTTGATGTCGAGGTCGGAATATGATTTCGGGAGTTGGAGCAGGTCCGTAATGTTGAATATGACTTGTGCGCGAAATTTGAGGTAGATCGGACGTGATTTGATAGGTTTCGACATCGGATGTAGAAGCTGGAAAAATTCTAAGTTCATAAAGTTGGGAATTGGGTGCGATTCGTGGTTTCTATGTTGTTTGATGTAATTTGAGGCCTCGAGCAAGCCTGCATTATGTTTTGGAACAGGTTGGTATAATTTGACGGGGTTCCGGGGGCCTCGGGTGGATTCCGGGTGGTTAACGGGTCAATGTTTAAAGTTGGAGAAGGCTGAAGGTTGTTGTCATCTGGTGTAACCGCACCTGCGAGGCTTTGACAGTGGGTGCGGCTAAGGGCGCTGCAGGTGCGAGTTTTGGGCTGGAGCTGAGGAGGCCGCATGTGTGGAAGATGGGTCGCACCTGCGGAAGCGTAGGTGCGAAGAAGGGACCGCAGAAGCGAGAGATGCTGGGTTGAGTCAGAGCCACACCTGCGATGAAATTTCCGCAGGTGTGGAGCCGCATGAGCGGCTATTGGATCGCAGGTGCGAAAGAAGGCCTGGGCAGAATGTTTTAAAGTCGGGTTTTTGTCATTTTTTCACCCATTTTTCATTTGACATGGCCGATTTTGGAGAGCATTTCACGGTGGATTTTCGTCAGGTATCAACGTAAGTAAATTTCTCCAGTTTGTAAGATAAATACAAGATTATATGCATGGATTAGGCACGGAAATTGGTAGGAATTTGGGAAATTATTGAAGAAACCTAGAAAATGTAAATTTGGAATTTAGCCACGAATTTGAGTATGGAACGTAGAGTAAATTATATGATTGAACTAGTAGGGCTATGGGTAGAATATATCTTCGAGAATTTCAGATTTCCGGGCACGTTGGCCCGAGGGCATTTTGGTCATTTTTCTGAGCGGGGTTGGGAAAGTATATAATTTGAATTTGTTATGAGTATTAAGATGAATTTTCATTGCTTTGCCGTTATGTGGTAGTTTCGGAGCATTGTGTGTCTGTTGGAGTCATCGGAAGGGCTTGGAAGCCGGTATTGGAATTTCGGAGCAAGGTAAGTCTCCTTTCTAACTTTGTGAGGAGGAATCGTCCCCCCTAGGTGAATTAATTCAGTACATACTATTATCTTCGGGGGCTACGTACGCACGAGGTGACGGGAGTCCGTGCGTAGCTACTATTATGCCATGTCCGGGTAGTCTAAGACCCACTAGCATACCTTACGTGTTGTACATGTAATACTGTATGTAATATTAAACTGTTAATATAATCGAAAACGTAATTGAATATCTAAAAAAAAACTAGAGTTCATTTTGTTAATCTTCTAGAAAGAGAATTGGTTCCTCTGTGGATATTTGTGTACCTGGACTGAGTTGTATCATGGAATATCATTAAACTTGACAAATGAGTTTCAAAAACCAAGATTTAAAATCTATATTTCATGTTCCTTTAAGAAGAATTTTACCACTTTCCTGAGAAAAACTATTTTCTTGATAAAATACGGATTTATTATGTGGATATGTGTAACTTGGGTGCCTGAGTCGCATGTATGATTCGCAAGCAGGATGACCCTGTATTTGTGTGTGTATTCATATGAGCACCTGAGTCACAGGTATGATTTGCGAGCAAGCTAGTTGTATTATTTTTAACCGCGCCGCATGATCGATTCGCAAGCGGGACAGATAGATGCATCTATGGTTCGAGCCGGTCGACCCTTCGGCGTGCACAATTTATTATTTTTGGTCCGCACCGTTCGATCTTTGGCATTGCTTGCGCATGATATTTGCTACGTAGTTGCTATGATTTTGCCTGATTACTGGCCTGAAATATTAAATTATCACTGGAAATGACAGAGATTTAAAGTTATTGAGAGAGATTTTGGGAATAGTTGTTTCTTTCCCGTCGATTAATTGTTATTTGATTAAATCACCCATGTTGATTAATTGTATTAATATGACGAAGATATAAAGTGTTAAACGTGATCAGAGTTGAAAATATTTAAATCCTGGTTTTAATAAATTGCCTATGATAATCATGCTTAGTGTCATACTTAAATATTCTAAATTGACCTTTAGTAAGTGTCTAATTTGACCTCTCCTCACTACCTATCTGAGGTTAGGCGGGAGACTTACTGAGTACACGTTATTTTTGTACTCATGCTACACTTGCTGTGCATTTTATTCCACAGGTACTTTCATAGAAATGTGGAAGATTCGGAAACTTAGGCGAGCTGCATCATCTGGAGGTGATCCGCAGCTGACAGAGTCTCCTTCGTACGATATTTATTTCATTTTAGATTTCCTTGTCCAGTTGTATTTCGGACAGGCTTTGTAATGATTGTATGGATTCTTCGAAATTGCTCATGTACTTGTGACACCGGGTTCTGGGATATGTGTTGGGGTATATTTGTTAAAGTGTATAACTTAAACTATTGTTTTACTTAACAGATTTCTATTTGGTTAAAAATGTAATAAAGTGCAAGGAAATGTTTTTCATAAATATTTTAAATCGTAAATTATTTCGAATAATTAATGATTGGCTTGCCTGAAAATGATGTCCGGCGCCATAACGACCTTATGGATTTTGGGTCGTGACAACATGGTATCAGAGCTCTAGGTTCCCGTAGATCTCATGAGTCATGAGCAAGTCTAGTAGAGTCTTGCGGATCGGTACGGAGACATCTGTACTTATCTTCGAGAGGCTACAGGACTATTAGGAGTACTTCCTTTCTTGATTCCTCATCGTGCGAGTTGATTCCTTTGAGGCTTATTCCTATGTTCATTCCTACTCAATCTTACACGTCGCGAAGCGCTTGATATGAATCAGGAATTTGAGGAAACGAAATGGTGGTACGGATGTAATTCGAGATGTTTCCATGTGTAATTGGTGGGGGTTTGTTGTTATGGCCCTGCAGAAGAATAATATGTTGCTTCATCTCAGTAGTTGTGTTTCTAGGAGCCTTAAGGCTATGCTCAGGTAGTGATGATGCTTGCGATTAGTTATCGTGTGATGTCGATATATGATAGAATGCTTGCCCGTATGTTGGGGATGATGAATGGTTTGAAGGGAGGTCTACTCAGAGTATGATTTCGAGATTTCGGTATTCTAGTGCCGGCAGAGGAAAGGCACTTGGGTTATGAATGGTCCGGTTGGGGTTGATAAAGTAGTAAGACTTGGTGTCTACAAGTGACATGGGATATGCACTTGTGACGTGTAGTCGTCGTCATTGATCAAATGAAATGTGTTAAGTTTGGCGGTTCTATGGTTTCTTCGGTTGCATGGGGTCCGAGTATTGAGAAGGAGTATTGAAGAAAGCGGTTGGCAGGGATCGTGAGGTGCAGTGGTTCAGTACCGGGTAAGGGTTGGTAATGAAGGCAGCTAGAGAAAGATGATCTTCGGAGAGCTTGAAATCGTGGTGATTTGCTGGTTTGAGAGCTACAGAGAATGGTCCTGAAGTGAGTCTAGGCGGTGGTTCCATCTTTAGGAGGCTAGGTGTAAGAAGCGGTAGTTGAGTAGTCACAAAGTGGGGGAGCGGCAACATAGCTTGGAATTTGAAGATGTTGTCGCGCATTTAATAGATGTCCATGAGGAGCGGACGGACTAGTAAGTTGGTAAATGAAGCAGTGCGTAGGATGGGGTATTGAATTCGCATAGAGCGTGCATTTCAACATTGTTGGTAGGTGTCCGCGGGTGATTTTCACAGGTGGGTTATCTTCCGTGAATAGGTTAGCGATGGCGGGGTTGGAAGGTCTCTGTGAGGGGTTTTAGTGGCTAGTCGGTAGGAGGTAGAATGTGTGAATGATGCTATAGAATTTGAGTATTTAGGGAGTGCTAGCAAGAGAATTTGGAAGAATTGGACAGATTGGTTGAGCAAGATAGTGTTATCAAAGGAGAAAGGATCTCGGCAGGGTCTAGAGTGGTGCAAGGAGTAGCTTCAGGCTAAGTGGGGGAGTCCCACCATCTGCAGCTGGGTTGTAGGGTTGTCTTCGCATAGGGTCGCGGATTTTCAGTGTGTTTGCAAGTTATTTCAGCTAAGGGAAAGGAGTAAAATGGTGATTGTGCGTGGGATTTGATGAATGTTTGCAAAAGTTGGCCCTTTCGGGCCAGGGTTGGGCTTTGGAAGATTCAGAATTTTGCTTAAGGCATGGGCGAGTNGTTGTTACAGCTAAGGGAAATGAGTAAAATGGTGATTGTGCGTGGGATTTGATGAATGTTTGCAAAAGTTGGCCCTGTCGGGCCAGGGTTAGGCTTTGGAAGATTCAGAATTTTGCTTAAGGCATGGGCGAGTTGTAAGGATAGTGACTCAGTCACGTGTTTCCTTGAAAGAGGTGTTCCTGTGCTAGACGAGCCTTGGAGTTGATTGTATTCGGGGCCAGTTGGAGTGGATGACTCGCAATAGCGGTCCTAGTGAGTTCAAAAGTTAAGAATGCGGCGTTTAAGCATTTCAGGAAGTAGTATGATCAAGAATCGAGCTTTTGCAGAGTAATTTCTGAGAAAAAGGAGGATGGATGGGATGTTCTATGATATGTTTTAGCATGAAAGATAGTATTGGAGGAGTGAGACAAATAAACCCTGGATTTTAGAAATATTATCAGAAGGGTATGAGACGGGTTACGGGATTTAGGCAGCATAGTCTCGTGAGTCAATGTCACTCGGGAGGAGTGAGGGTTGAGTTTGCTATGAGTTGGAAGAAGTTTCTATTATTCCTGAAGCAATTAAAGATGATTAAAAGAAGATAGATTGATTAGCCATGGTTGAAATGGCACATTTTCGGTGGTGATCAGTTCCTCCGGTGTGATTACATTATGCATGTGGTTTGTGCCGGTGTGTGCCGGGCTTGTCAGCCGTCGTAACGGATTCCATGTGGGAGAATTTGAGTGCTATGTCCTGTCAGGTATAGGTGGATCCTGAAGGGGGTATAGCGGTATAGACTACTACTTAAGGATTTGCATGATTGGTGATTGTGGGAATTCACTCATGTGTTGAGATGGCACTCTTGAATGGAGTTGAGTAAAAGGTTTCTATATGATAAAGTGTTCACCCTATTGGTGGTTCAGAAGTTATGATGGAATTCTTGCGCTGCCTCATGTTGGCATGTTAGGTGCGGAAAGTAGTATGTAACTGGGAGTAAGAATCGATATTGCGGTTCGGTGATGATAAGGATGTCATCAGCTCGGAAGAGCGAGGAAAAGTGATTTGAAAGTTCAGTATAAACTGGTGTTATCTTCAGTGTCACCTGAGATTGAGATTCGGTGGAAGAGGCTTTGTACCCTGGTTATGAGTTCTTGAATTGTCTTACATCGTAGTATGGCAGTGGTGGATGGGAAGACTAGTTGCCTTGTGTGGAAGGCCGTGGAAGTGTGACCGCGAAAAGATTGTATAAAGTGTGACATGTAGTCACTTGATGGATTGAAGATTTGGACTGAGTTTACAAAGTGCAATATTGCTTAATTGAGAATTTACGCCTGGAATGCGTTCGGTTCAGTTGATTATGGATTATGGGGTGTTTGTCCCGGTGAGGATGGTTGTTCTCGTGTATTATGAGAGAAAGTGGGTTAATATGGACCCAGGTAAAAGCTAATAGCTTAGTTTGGTGCGATCAAGGTGGCTCGATATTAGTGGATGGATTCAAATATGATTATGGGCTCTGTGTGAGCCAGGCATGTTCCTTTCAGTATAGCGCTTTTCATGGAAAGGTATTAGAACAACAGGTGTTGTTTCGTCTTCGTCAAATTCATGTGTTATTATGATTGTGCCGTGTGAGTTGTGAATCGGCTTTGATAATTTCCTATGTGTTGAGGTCCCGCGTAGTGGGGATGTCATGTGAGTAGGATAGCTCTTGGAATCCAGAGTGTATATATATATTGCACCTCAATTGTGTTTGAGTTTTGTTGCATACGGATTTATCAGTCTCCCCAGGATGGTATAATGCACTTAGCGTGCTTGTGATCGATATTCAGTACTTTGTAATAGTGAGCAAATCAGCTCCGTATATATATATATCTTCTTATGTAAATTTTATGTGTGGATCGGATGGCACGTCGCCGCAGGTATGTTATTCGGATCGGGTTGCACGCCGCAACAGTGTGATGATGAGTGAGGTTCCTATATTTATTTTCTTGTGTTCTACTTCCTATTTTCTGATAAGAATTCATATTAGTTGTGTGAGTTGAATAGTTCCTTCCTGAGTCGTTTCTTATTAACATGTTCGTGTTATGGTCTATTGGCGCGATGTGGTATCATGTGAGGCTGTTGGCCATGTTTGGGGTGATTTGTTGTCTGAGTAGTTCATACTGCGTGAGACGGGACTATCGGATCAGGGATCAGTGCGATGAGGTTATGTGAAGTGTATATTACAGAACAAATACCATTATTCAGGTTCATAATGAAGTGATGATTCTAGTCAAGATGAGGTATTCAAGGATTTGTTAACTCTGCAGTTGATTATGAATTTCTGCACATTTCCTTCGTTGTGGTGGTATCGTCAGCATTATAGCATGATGTATGTGTATATATATATATATATATATATATATATATATATATCATGAGGTGCATTGGGAGCATCAGATTCGTGGAATTTTGGCTATTAAGGTTCAGGGAATGTCATTGTGGTTAGATGATGAATCTTGCGGTGCATGGCGCTAATTCAATAAAGGTATGTAGTCATGTTCTGGTATGTCCTGTGGTAATTGATACGGTGTTTATATATTGGAACTAGTCCTGGCGGAGAAATTTTAGGTGTTTGAATGAATTCTGAGCTTATTATATGGATAAAAGAAGAAATCTTCAGATGTGATCAAGCTAATGTACTCAACTGGGTTGTGGTAGCACGGGCAGGTGCTCAGGGTGTTAAACTGTGATTTCAGGTAACTCCAGAGCAGTTCTTAGCACGTTCGAGGACGAACATTGGTTTAAGTGGGGGAGAATGTAATGACCCGACCGGTCGTTTTGAGCTCTAGCGCGTCGTTCAATGGTTTGAAGTCGTGAAAAACTTTGTTTCAGGTATTATGACCCGTGGGCGTGGGCGGAATTGAATTTCAAGAAGTTTAGAATTGATTTGGAAAGAAAATTCTCATTTCAGAAGCCTTAAGTTGGAGAAATCAACTAAGATTGGAATTTTGAGTAAACGACCTCCGAATCAGGATTTGAAGGTTCCACCAGGTTCGTATGATGATTTTGGACCTAGGCGATGTCCGGATCGGGTTTTAGATAACCCAGGAGCGTTTCGGCGTATATTACGGAAGTTAGCATTTTAGAAGAATTTCATAAATTTGGGCTTGAAGTGCATTTCAGTGTTGTTGATGTCTGTTTGGGATTCCGAGTCTGGGAATAGCTTCATATGGTGATTCTGGAGTTGGGATCGCGATCGGAAGTGAATTTGGATGTCCGTAGGTCATTTTGAAGTCATTTGGTTGAAGATAGAAATTTGAAGGTTTTTGAGATATCCGACCGGAAGTGAAAGTCTTGATATCGAGGTCAGAATGCGATTCCGGGAGTTAAAGAAGGTCTGTAATGTTGAATATGACTTGTGCGCAAAATTTGAGGTCAATCGGACGTGATTTGATAGGTTTCGGCATCAGATGTAGAAGCTGGAAAAATTCTAAGTTCATAAAGTTGAGAATTGGGTACGATTCATGGTTTTGATGTTTTTTGATGTGATTTTTGGCCTCGAGAAAGTACGCATTATGTTTTGGAACAGGTTGGTATAATTTGACGGGGTCCCCGGGGCCTCGGGTGGATTCCGGGTGGTTAACGGATCAATGTTTGAAGTTAGAGAAGGCTGAAGGTTGCTATCTTCTGGTGTAACTGCACCTGCGAGGCTTTGACCGCAGGTGCGGAGCCGCGGGTGCGGCTAAGGGCGCCGCAGGTGCGAGTTTTGGGCTGGAGCTGAGGAGGCCGCAGGTGCGGAAGATGGGTCGCACCTGCGGAAGCGTAGTGCGAAGAAGGGACCGCAGAAGCGAGAGATGCTGGGTTGAGTCAGAGCCGCACCTGCGATGAAATTTCCGAAGGTGTGGAGCCGCATGAGCGGCTATTGGACCACAGGTGCGAAAGGAGGCCTGAGCAGAATGTTTTAAAGTCGGGTTTTTGTCATTTCTCACCCATTTTTCATTTGACATGGACGATTTTGGAGAGCATTTCAAGGAGGATTTTCATCAGGCATCAAGGTAAGTAAATTCCTCCCGTTAGTAAGATAAATACAAGATTATATGCATGGATTAGGCATGGAAATTGGTAGGAATTTGGAAAATTATTGAAGAAACCAAGAAAATTTAAATTTGGAATTTAGCCACGAATTTGAGTATGGAATGTAGAGTAAATTGTATGATTGAACTAGTAGGGCTATGGGTGTATCTTCGAGAATTTCGGATTTCCGGGCACGTGGGCCCGAGGGCATTGGTCATTTCTCTGAGCGGGGTTGGGAAAGTATATAATTTGAATTTGTTGTGAGTATTAGGATGAGTTTTCATTGCTTTGCCGTTATGTGGTAGTTTCGGAGCGTTGTGCGTCTGTTGGAGTCATCGGAAGAGCTTGGAAGCCGGTATTGGAATTTCGGAGCGAGGTAAGTCTCCTTTCTAACTTTGTGAGGGGGAATCGTCCCCCCTAGATGAATTAATTCAGTACATACTATTATCTTCGGGGGCTACGTACGCACGAGGTGATGGGAGTCCGTGTGTAGCTACTATTATGCCATGTCCGAGTAGTCTAAGACCCACTAACATACCTTACGTGTTGTACATGTAATCCTGCCTATAATATTAAACCTCTAAAATAATCGAAAACGTAATTGAATATCTAAAAGACAACTAGAGTTCATTTTGTTAATCTTCTAGAGAGAGAATTGGTTCCTCTGTGGATATTTGTGTACCTGGATTGGGTTGTATCATGGAATATCATCAAACTTGACAAATGAGTTTCAAAAACCAAGATTTAAAAGCTATATTTCATGTTCCTTTAAGAATAATTTTACCACTTTCTTGAGAAAAACTATTTTCTTGATAAAATACGGTTTTATTATGTGGATGTGTAACTTGGGTGCCTGAGTTGCATGTATGATTCACGAACATGATGACCCTGTATTTGTGTGTGTATTCATATGAGCACCTGAGTCGCGGGTATGATTCCCTAGCAGGCTAGCCATATTATTTTTAACCACGTCGCATGATCGATTCGCGAGCGGAGCAGATAGATGCATCTATGGTTCTAGCCGTTCGACCCTTCGGCAGTGCACATTTTATTATTGTTGGTCCGTGCCGTTCGACCCTCGGCATTGCTTGCGCATGATATTTGCTGCATAGTTGCTATTATTTTGCCTGATTTCTGGCCTGAAATATTAAATTATCAATTGAAATGACAAAGATTTAATGTTATTGAAAGAGATTTTGGGAGAAGTTGTTTCTTTCCCGTCGATTAATTGTTATTTGATTAAACCACCCATGTTGATTAATTGTATTAATATGATGAAGATATAGAGTGCTAAACGTGATCGGAGTTGAAAATATTTAAATCCTGATTTTAATAAATTGCCTATGATAATCATGCTTAGTGTCATACTTAAATATTCTAAATTGACCTTTAGTAAGTGTCTAATTTGACCTCTCGTCACTACCTCTCTGAGGTTAGGCGGACGACTTACTGAGTACACGTTATTTTTGTACTCATGCTACACTTGTTGTGCATTTTATTCCACGGGTACTTTCATGGAAATGTGGAAGATTTGAAAACTTAGGCAAGCTGCATCATCTGGAGGCGATCCGCAGCTGACAGAGTCTCCTTCGTACGGTATTTATTTCATTTTAGATTTCCTTGTCCAGTTGTATTTCGGACAGGCTTTGTAATGATTGTATGGATTCTTTGAAATTGCTCATGTACTTGTGACACCAGGTTTTGAGATATGTGTTGGGGTATATTTGTTAAAGTGTAATACTTAAACTATTGTTTTACTTAACAGATTTCTATTTGGTTGAAAATGTAATAAAGTGCAAGGAAATGTTTTTCATAAATATTTTAAACCGTAAATTATTTCGAATAATTAATGATTGGCTTGCCTGAAAATGATGTCCGGCGCCATCACGACCTTATGGATTTTGGATCGTGACATAAACAATATAGCACTTCAATACTACAAGGAGATATCATTTCTTCCTTATCCACAATTCCTTATCCTACATTTGTTTCTTTATTGTATAGTTTCTCTAGAAAGGTAGATTTTTTTTACCCCAAGTATGTCCTTCTTGATCCCTTGACCTTGCTTATCTTAATACTAATTTTGGTGATTTGAATATATTATATAGGATATTCATGTTTATGGTGATAAAGGTTGGATGAATATTCTTAGTTGGACGGATGAGTATATATGTGGAGTGAATAATTTTCTTGATAAGGCATTTGATGATATTTCACATTTTCTTATACTAACCTAATTGCACTAAATTTGTAGGAAAAATATGACATTCCTGAAGGGGCAAAGAAATAGGTTTTTGATTCAGTTTGTACTACTTGGAGAAAGTATAAAAGTTAGTTGAAGAAAAAGTACTTTGAAGCATTTGAGAATGACGAGCTTCGAATGGAGAATATGCCAATTGATGTTCCGGTATCTTACTTTAAAGATCTTCTTGAATATTGGAACTCCGATCCTGCCAAGGTAATTACATCCAACTTTTACCAACTTTGTAGGAGATACAATAACTTGTAATGCAAATGTTAAAGGATTATATTTATAGCCTGATCTAGTTGTAATTATATTAAAGGATTAGGCCATTACATTTACTATTTACTTAATCACATTTACTATTTGCTTAATCTCTGGTTATTACATTTACTATTTGCTTAATCTCTTCCTCCCCACCCTTGTCGCTTAAAATTAAGGTTAACTTGGTGATTATTATCTTAATACTATCCGTGCTGATTTAGTCTGGCCAAACACCTCCAAAAAAGAAGCAGCAACAAAATCTTGAATTTGTAGCTTCTGCTGTGACTTGGTGAGCTCTTTTTTTCTGCTCTATTTTTGCTTAAAAGACTTGTACAAATACTTGGATTGTTGTAAAGTTTTTATTTTTTCTGGGGTTTTCTTGTTTTTGGTCATATGGGTATTTGATTTAGTGTTTTTTTTGGTAATCTGAAGTATCAGATTGAGAAATGGCCAATTTTTGCTTTTGATTTCACCCTCTCAGAATCCCTCATTATATTTCTTGGATCTCCTTTTATTAATAGTTCATGAGATCTTTTCATGTATATCTAAAGTTTTAATCTTTTGGCTTTTCAACTTTATTCTCATGGTTTGTTTGACAATTTTTATTTTACCATATGAGAAAGTGTTATGCTTTATTCTTAGCCATGTTGTTAAAGTTAGAAGTACAATAATTTCTTGAATCATACTGTAGTGTTGGTTTGAACATTATGTCACAGGAATTTTAACCTTTTTTGTTGTTTCATGTTCACTTAATCACTTGTATTTATAGTTAATGGAATATACAAGGTAGTTCATCTTTGTCTTTAGTCAAACCCTGCCTCTATTTATTAGCGTGTTTCTAGTTGCCACAATATGCTATAACAAGCAAATCAAATCTAAGGATTGGTTGAGACTCCTGCTTATCTAATAGTAGTTCTGACAGTGAAGTACTGAAGCTAGAATATTAAGTGTTTGTGTGTGACTTGATACCTTGTATAAGTTTTACCTAAGATATGTATCTACATCAGATTTTAACTTTCTTGAGGTATATATGTGTATGGATACATTTTAGAAGCAGAATGACTTGAAATATTTTCGTTGCAGTACATCCTTAGAACATACGACAATTCTCTTTAATAACTCATTTTAAAAAACTTTTTCGTCATAATTCTTTCATTAAACAATTGCAAACGAGTAAAAGTAAACAAATATAAACCAACGGCCCGACCTCGGGTGTCACTAGTCATGAGCATCTAGGATACAAGTCTGATACAGTCTACTCAAAATGACAAGAGAAGTCTAATAAAAATGAACAACTGGAAGATAGGAGGGAGAAGAGCAAGGCTGCAATCGCCATGCAACTACCTTGCCAAGGTCTGGAATAAACTTAGGAAGAATCAACACTCACTCAGATGGCCTATGGCACCTGGATCTGCACACAAGGTGCAAGGAGTAATGTGAGTACGCCAACTCAATAAGTAACAACTATAAATAAAGGCTGAGTGCAGTGACGAGCAGTAAAAATCACATAAGTTCAAGATTTTAACGTCTCAATGAAACAACAAGTGTCAAATCAGTGTTCAGTCAAAATATCACTTAAAACTCCAGTTTCAATAGAAACATGTACGAATATCTTCAACCTTTTTAATAGAGGCTCAATATAAAAATAGAATGAAAATAACGATTTCATCAACAAGCCCCTCGGGCATAATACCACTCATGAACAACCCCTCAGGCAAGCCTCCCAATCACTCGTCACTCAACACTCGCCACTCACACTCCGTAGGTACCTGTGCTCACTGAGGGTGTACAGACTCCGGAGGGGCTCCAACAACCCAAGCGCTATATCTCCGCGGCGTGGAGCCTGACCTAATATCGTTGGGGCGTACAACCCGATCCATATATCGCTGCGGCATGCAGCCCAATCCATATATCACTGCATCATGCAGCCCGATCCATATATATATATATATCCTCACAATCAGGCCCTTAGCCTCACTCAGTCATCAGCCTCACAAGCCACTCGTACATTTAAGTAAAAAATCAGGGGACTCAGACCAAAACAACTTTCATATATTTTAAAATAGATTAATGAATCTGAATTAAATAGTAAACAGGAAAAATCATGACTGATTATATACTTTCAAATCAGAATAGTGTTAGGATGGTATAAAATACCTCTGAGGGTGACAACAATATGGCACAGGCCCCAAACATAGCGTTCAACCCAAATTATAAGAATTCTTTCTAAGAAATATAGCAATTATACAGTGACCGCCTGAGCAAGACTGGTGCACACAGTCAAAATCTGAGCTAAGGTCTCCTGAAGACCTGGAATAACAATAGGCACAACCAGTGCCTGGGCTGGTCCCGCTGGAACATCTGCGGCTGGGACCTGATCTGGAATAATGGGTGGGTCTATAGGTACAGCCCCCATTGCTGCGCAGGCGACACCCCTACCCCTACCACAACCTCGACTGTGGCCTCGACCCCTCACAGGCCTAGCTGGTGGCTAGTCGTCCTATTCGGTAGCACGTGTCCTCACCATCTGTGAGAGAATGAAAAATAGAAGTTTAGTTACCAGAATCAATAGATTCGCACAACAAGAATTAAAGAATGTGAGATCTTTCCTAAGGTTTCTGCAACCTCTCAAAGATAAGTACAGACGTCTTCGCACCTATCCGCAAGACTCTACTAAACATGCTCATGACTTATGAGACCTATGTGACCTAGGCTCTGATACCAACTTATCACGACCTAAACTACCCCGTCGTGATGGCGCTTATCGCAGTACTAGGCTAGCCGATTTGTTATTCAGAACATATGACAATTCTCTTAAATAACTCATTTTTAAAAACTTTTTCATCATAATTCTTTCATTGAACAATTGCAAACAAGTAAAAGTAAAAAATATAAACCAACGGCCCGACCTCGGATGTCACTAGTCATGAGCATCTAGGATACAAGTCTGATACAGTCTACTCAAAATGACAAGAGAAGACTAATAAAAATGAACAATTGGAAGATAGGAGGGAGAAGAGCAAGGAACAATTGGAAGATAGGAGGGAGAAGAGCAAGGCTGCGATCGCCGTGCAGCTACCTTGCTAAGCTCCGGAATAAACTAAGGAAGAATTTGCACTCACTCGAATGACCTGTGGCACCTGGATCTGCACACAAAGTGCATTGAGTAACGTGAGTACACTATCTCAGTAAGTAAAAACTATAAATAAAGGCTGAGTGCAGTGACGAGCAGTAAAAATCACATAAAGTTCAATATTTTAAAGTGTCAATGAAACAACAAGTGTCAAATCAGTGTTCAAGTCAAAATGTCACTTAAAACTCCAGTTTTAATGGAAAAATGTAAAAATATATTCAACATTTTTTATAGAGGCTCAATATAAAAATAGAATGAAAATAATAATTTCATAAACAAGCCCCTCGGGCGTAATACTACTCATGATCAGCCCCTCAGGCAAGCCTCCCAATCACTCGTCACTCAGCACTCATTTCTAAGACATATAGCAATTATACAGCTTTAATCAAAATATGCTACACTATAGTTGCTACGGGATGGACAAAATTAAAATCCCTAATGGTGCACGCCCACACGTCCGTCACCTAGCATGCGCTTCACCTCAATGTAGTGAAATAGTACGAAATTATGGGGTCTCATACCCTCAGGTCTAGATTTACAATCGTTACTTACCTCAAATCAGACGGAAATCTACTCTGCAGTGTCCTTGCCGCACAACTCGGCCACAAATCACTCCGAATCTATTCAAAATACGTATATTATCATTAATATATGCTAAAGGAACGAAGCCCACATAAAAATTGTCAAATTAAACCACAAATCCTGAAATTGGCCAAGTCTGATCCCCGAGCCCATGTCTCAGAATCCAACAAAAGTTACAAAACTAGAAACCTCTTTCACTCACGAGTCCATTCATACCAAATTTACCAAAATCCGACCTCGTTTGACCCCTAAATTACCTAATTTGGGTCGGGCTGTACGCCCCAGCGATATATGGGTCGGGTTGTACGCCCCAGTGATATTGAGTCGGGCTCCACGCCGCAGAGATATAGCGTTGGGGCTGTAGGATCCCCTCCGGGGTCTGTACACCCCCAGTGAGCACAGGTACCTACAGAGTGTGAGTGGTGAGTGACGAGTGTTGAGTGACGAGTGATTAGGAGGCTTGCCTGAGGGGCTGTTCATGAGGGGTATTGTGCCCGAGGGGCTTGTTGATGAAATCATTATTTTCATTCTATTTTTATATTGAGCCTCTATTAAAAAGGTTGAAGATATTCGTACATGTTTCCATTGAAACTGGAGTTTTAAGTGATATTTTGACTGAACACTGATTTGACACTTGTTGTTTCATTGAGACTTTAAAATCTTGAACTTATGTGATTTTTACTACTCATCACTGCACTCAGCCTTTATTTATAGTTGTTACTTACTGAGTTGGCGTAATCACGTTACTCCTTGCACCTTGTGTGCAGATCCAGGTGCCATAGGACATCTGAGTGAGTGTTGATTCTTCCTTAGTTTATTCCAGAGCTTGGCAAGGTAGTTGCATGGCGATCGCAGCCTTGCTCTTCTCCCTCCTATCTTCCAGTTGTTCATTTTTATTAGACTTCTCTTGTAATTTTGAGTAGACTGTATCAGACTTGTATCCTAGATGCTCATGACTAGTGACACCCGAGGTCGGGCCATTGGTTGATATTTTTTTACTTTTACTTGTTTGCAATTGTTTAATGAACGAATTATGACGAAAAAGTTTTTTAAAATGAGTTATTGAAGAGAATTGTCGTATGTTCTGAATAACGGATCAGCTAGCCTAGTAATGCTTTTGAGCTGACCAATGCTTCAGCAGCGTTTATATATTTGATTGACGGTGTATTCAGTCGTGTTATAACTCCTTTGTTATTGTATTTATTGATGGCATCCTGTCGTACTCTCGTAGCCAGGGATAGCATACTAGGCATTTGATGATGGTATTACAAGGATATAGTGAGGAGAAGCTTTGTGCGAAGTTATCCAAGTGCGAATTATTGGCTCAGTTTAGTAGCATTCTTGGGACACGTGGTGTCCAGTGAAGGTATCTATGTGGTCAGACGAGTGTGAGTAGAGATTCCAGAAGCTCAAGAATTCCTTGGCCACAGCTCCAGTGTTAGTGTTGCCATCAGCTTCAGGTTCTTATACTGCTTAATGGGATGTCTGGGGGCAGGAAGTGGTTGTGTTCTAATGTGGGAAGGTATAATGATTGCGTGATAGCTATTATGATTTTCAGAAGTGTATAGGGAGATATCATTCTGAGGTTAAGCAGGCAGGGTATCTCCTGCAGGTTGTCCTGAGGTGTGTGACCCTTATGTTGATTTGTAGTAAGTTCTCTCTATTAGTAAATGATGTATGTTTTAATTTGAGTTTAGATCGCTTATGGGAGTTGGCATGACCATTACAACGGTGAATGCGAGATTTGCATACGAGTTGAGGGTTAGATGGTCTGGGTCATATGAGCGTATGAAGGATTTAGTTGAATCCCGCCACAGTATGGTGGCAGTGATAGTGTGTGGGCATCGTGAGTTATTGTTGTCTTGATCTTTGGCTTTGAGCCAAGTGGGGGAGTCTGCTAGTGGTAAGTTGATTACAGGATTAGGTGTTGTATTGGTTTCGGTTTGAAGTATGTTGGTGAATCAGTTATGACTTGCAAAGGTGGAGTCTGAGAATTGACTCGAGTAATGGAAATTCTTCGATACAGGTTGTAATGGACTCTATGGGTAAATGAATTCCATTGAATGATTGAGTGGTAATTGTAAAAGGTGAAGTGTGTGTAGTGTATGAATTTGCTTGTTGCTTCAAGTGAGTGGATTACTTTCCTAGTATGTGGATTGCAAGCGGGGTCAGGTCGTTCTGTTTACTTGGTTAGTGTAATTGAAATTGCATAGAGTAAACGACGTTCGAGAATGGTTCAGATAGATTCAAGGTTATATGTAGCGATCGAGGATGTTCAAGGTGTGAGAAGGGCTAGAATTGAGATTTACGGGGAAGGTGTCAAGGCTTGTGGTGTATTTGCATTATCATGGATTCTATCCATCAGTATCAGGGAAGTGAAAGTAATGACTTTAAATTTGCAGGAAGTCTCTTCAGGGTAAGTATTTCTAATGTGGTGCATTTGGGGATAATTGAGAGAGTACTCAGAGGCTTATGAGTCTAAGACGATCTATTTTATGCTCGGGTTTCATGCGGTGAGTCTGGATTGAGAATTGTGGTATTACGTCGCTTCATTGGTGTTACGACGCTTTCTTGTTGGATCGACTGCTGATATTCAAGGTTTCTTGGTGACACAGAGGAATTATGGGGGTATCCCTCGTGAAATGATAAAGTATTAGGGGCGTGTTATATATTTGAGTGGTGGAATTGGGATCAGATATGGTAATTGGTGCGCCTCATGGATTTTGAGACAATATATTTTTGTAGTTGTGAACTACGAGGATGCGAGCAAAGCTAGTCAGGTGTTAGTATAGGTCATGATTCAGTCATTATGAACCTTTGGAGAGTTATCCACCTATTGTGGATGACCAAAGTTGATTTAGAATATAATTATTGGTAGGCCAGTATGGGTGTGTGTTCTACACCGAGTCGGAATTGTTGACCCCAAATTGCTATTGTTGAGGGATGTACCATTTGATTGTCACTGAGCTTATTCGTGTTTTGGAGTGATCTATGAGTTACCTTTTGATGTTTCGAGGAGTTGTGATCGTTGGTTATATATGTGCATATGGTGTAGTTCTATCGGGGATTTATAGCGAGATTTGAGTAAGGTAAGTAATTGGGTGTTGCAGGATTGAGACGTGTTGGTTATGTTCTTTCTGGTTGGGGCGGCATGGTATCGTCTTATTTCCTCGTGGTTATGGCAATGCACTTTGAGTAATTGATGTCGGATTTCGCATGGTTATTGATTTTGAGCAAGGTGGCTTGGAGTATGTCATGTGGTCCAGTGGTTGGATGGGATCACGCTTTGCAGCTCAGTTAGGTAGAGGTATGATCCTTGGTGTCGGATTTGTGTGATATGGTTTCACGATGTGTATCAGGCTTTTAGCATGATGTGGTAATGGCAAGAGTAATGGCAGGATAGTCCTCTCGTGTGAGTCTTCTCTATTTTATAAATTGAGCTCTTGGGATATTGTTATTGAGTGCACGAGTTGCACAAGTTATGGCTTTGGATGGTATTGATGCTGATCGGACGAATGGTTGCTGGTTTTTACGTGTTTCTTTCATCATCAGCACAATATGAAGGTGTTTAAGCAAGGTTTTGTTTGATAAGAGGTTATTTACCGGTATTGGGTTGTTTTGAGCAGCGATTGGGATTATGAGTCATCGCTATGAGTGTTGAGTCATGCGGTATATTATGTGATTTCATCTTGGGTTCGGATATGGCTTGATACAGCGTGTTCACACTTGTTCAGTTCGTAGTTGTGGGATTTTGATATTGTAAACTGATTCAGAAGTGGAAAATGTTGTTCTAAGGTTTAGAGGTCAAGATTGGATTTCGAAATTTCATATGTGTGGTACTAAACCTATATGGGGTAGGGTGACGTGGGATCACTTCCGAATATGTGCATGGTAGGTTACACGGCAATTTTGGTGGCATTTGGAACAGCTCTAGGCACGTTCGAGGACAAACGTATGTTTAAGTGGGGGAGAATATAACGACCCAGTCGGTTGTTCTGTAGAATCTGCATTATTATTACTGTTATTTCCTTGTCATAGGTTGGTCATGTTGTTTATGATATGTTAGAGTCGGTTGGCTCGGGTTCAGAATGACTGTAGTGAGAATTGAGACACTTAGTCTCTAAAAATAGCTTTATAGTTGGAAAAGTCAACTAAGAGTTGACTTATTGGTAAACGACCTCGGAATGCATATTTTATGGCTCAGATAGCTTTGTTAGGTGATTTGGGACTTAGGAGTGTGTTCGGAATATTTTTGGATAGTTTCGGCATCGTTGGTGGAATTTAGAAATTTCAAAGTTCATAGGCTTGAATTCGATGTGGTTTTGGTGTTTTGATGTTACTTTTTTACGTTTCGATGGCTCGACTAAGTTCGTATTGTATTTTGGGACGTGTTGGTATATTTGATTGATATTCCGAGGGCCTCGGGTGGATTTCGGAAGGTTTACGGATCAATTTAGACTAGAAGAAAAGCTGCTGCATTTTTTTAACAGCAGCATGAACAGTACCGCGTGAACTGCATGAACAGTACCACGTGAACAGTACCACGAAAATTCTGGACAATGTATATATAACGAGCAGTCCGAGTTTTCTTCCATTTTTTAATGAGATTTGAGCTTTTGGAGCGATTTTGAAGAGGGGAGATGATTGTTCTTCATTGAGGTAAGGGTTTTGGACCCAATAACTCGATTATATGTGATTAAGGACCAAATTAACAGTGTTTAATTGGGGAAAATTAGTAGAAAAAGGTGAAATTAGGGCTTGAGTTTAAGAGGCCTTTTAGAGATGATTTGAGGGTTCAAACGGACTCCGATTTCAGAGTTCTTTATATGTACGTACTCTTGAGATGATGAGGATCATTTTGGTATAAAGGTTGTCGAGTTCCGAGACGCGGGCCCGGGGTCGGGTTTTGGCTAATTTCGGGTTTTGTGCTAAAATTGGTACTTTTCAATTATGAATTCATTCCCTTAGCATAATTTGATGATAAAAATCTGATCTTGGTAGATTTGGAGCACTCAGAAGTTGATTCGAGAGGCAAGCGGGTTGCAGAGTAGCTTTTCGGGCTAGTTTGAGGTAAGTAATGTCTTTAAATCCTGTCCTGAGGGTATGAAACCCCGGATTTTACATCCTTTCACGGATTTGGAGTGACGCACACATTGGATGACGAGTGTGGGGCGTGCACGAATTGGAAATTTGGAAATATGTTTCCTTTTTAGGAAACTATGGAGTTGTGAAACTGCTTTTAAAGCCTATTCTTTATAATATTGATATGTTTTGATATAATTGGGTTGTAAGCCATGTTTGGGGCCTAGTGCAGATTTGTTTTAACCCCTTGGGGGCTATTTTACTGATATTCCTCACTTTGAAACTATGCTTTTACACTTAGTCTTTCTTGCTAAATTGTTTTGACACTCAGAGTTTGTTGATATTATTTCTTGAAATGAAATACTGTTTTGGGTTGAGAACCCCGTTTTATTAATGGCCCGAGTGGCGTGCTGAGAGTGTCTGACTGAGTGAGGCCGAGGGCCAATGTTGTGAGGATGTTATGATATGAGAGAGGTCGAGTGCCTGAGAGTGATTGATGCCATGATTTGGCTTATTTATAGCGCTTGGGCTGTAGGAGCCCCTCCGGAGTCTGTACACACCCCCAGTGAGCGCAGATTCCTACTGAGTGCGAGTGCCGAGTGCTGAGTGCCGAGTGATGGGTGATTGGGAGGCATGATTGACAGTGAGGTTTCCTGAGGGGCTGATGCTGAGTGACTGTGAGGTGTTGAGTGACTTTTGATTTTGATTCGTTTCATCTTTCACACTGATATTTTGGGAATTTTACTGAGAAATATTGGAAATTATACTTGTTTCAAGGATTTTTACAGAGATTGGCTTTCGAACTTATGTATACTTTATTGACACTTGATATTTTACGATTTTGTGGATTGGTGTATTTGTTGTTGTGTGTTTCTTATTCTCAGACTGTGATTTATTTTCATTACTACTGAGTTGGCATACTCATCATTACTCCATGTACCTCTGTGTACAGATCCAGGTACTAGTGCGTAGCAATAGCCATATTCGTTCGTTATCAGCAACATTTACGGGATTTTGAGGTAGTTGTTCAGTGTCCGCAGATTCTCCACTTCCTTTCTTCTTATAGTATTAGCATTTGATTCATAGACATTTAGTAAGACATTAGCAGATTTATTTATATTCTTAGATGCTCGTGACCATGTTGACTCCAGTCCTGAGGAATTATTTAGACAGTGGATTATTTTATATTTGCCTAAAGACTTGAGAAATTTTCATACTTGTTGTGCTGATATTTAATGATATTGTGTTGTTTGATTAAACTAAGTGTGTAGTTATGTGATGGTTGGCTAGCCTAGTTCCACGATAGGTGCCATCACGGCCTGTTGGGATTTGGGATCGTGACATGTTTACTCATAAGTCAACTTTCAGTTGACTTTTATAACTAAATATCCAAATTAAGAGACTAAGTGTCTCATTCCACTCCAAAAATCACTCCGAACCCGAGCCAACCAACCCGATGCAATATAATAAGACTGAACAATACACGAAGAAATAGAAATAGGGGAAACGGGGCTATGACTCTCGGAACGACCGGTCGGGTTGTTACAAAGCTATGGAACAAGATATTAAGATGAACATCGTTACACGACTTCAACGTCTCAACCCCAATTTAAGACTTGATCCTAACATGCTAATATTCAGTGCTCATGCACCTGGAGAAGCTTCTTCTGCACAACAAGCTGCTATTCAACCAATCAATCGTCCATCTGTTGGAAGTAACAATCAAGGTTAGTCCGTACCAAATGTTACATGTCTTCACTTTTCTCTTCTTCTCCTCTTTTTTTTATGTTGCTTCTCTACCAACGTGCGCGCTCTCTCTATCTCTCTTTCTTGCAATGTTTTACTGGTTTTAAAGGATATTTATGATGGAGAAAGAAGGGTTGTTTGTGAAGTCATTCTAAGGGAGTTTTTGCTGGGTTTTGGAGTTGTTTCGGTGTCGATTGGAGATGGAATTCACGCTGGTTTTTTATTTTGAGGAATTAACCTTATTTATATTAAACCTTCCAATTTTGTTATACTAGTTGAGTGTCTTATTAGTATATTTATGGCTAAGAAAAAGAAAACTGAGCTGCTTTTCTGAGACACCTATATTTGAATGTTTATTTGTGCTCTATGCCAAGATTAATTGTCAAGGGTTGAGATTCAGCATGGATTTTGCTGGATATGGTCTAAAAGTAAGAGTAATAGAGAACAAACATGAATGCTTAGTTTCTTTGGTGTGTTTGTGGGGTGGGTGGGGCGTTTGTTTTGTGGGAGATTTAGGATTTAATATACAGAAGTAACTGAGAGGGATATTACTCCTTGTTTTTATTTCTAATTGGAATGAGGATAGGTTGTATTTGGTCTCACGCCCATAGAGTAGCTTTTAAACTCTTTTGTTCGTCTTCGATTTCTAAAATGAAAAGAGTATAAATTATGTGTGTGTATAAACTGATTGTTTGCTTATTTGGGTATCAAGAAATTCTGTCATTTTTCAATAAAGTTGTGTTCTCAGAGGTGTTCTAAATATATATGTGTGATTAAACTGATTTTTGCTCATTTAGGTGTCATATAATTGTGTCTTTTTTCAATAAAGTTGTGATCTTGGAGGTGTTCCAAATATATATATATGTGTGTGCTTAAACTAATTGTTGATTGTTCAGTTGGTGGTCATTTACGAAAATTACCACAACTTCCAAATGCTGAAAACGTGCAAAGATGGTGAACTCATAAACTGTTGCATGCTCAATTGAGGTGTCATATGCTTCAAATTGCCCACGGATGTCACTAAAGTTTATCACTTGGAGTAGAAATCTTACTCTCATGATTTTACTTTCTAGGGAGGAGTTATATCAGTTTTGTGTATGTATATATGTGCTTAAACTGATTTTTGATTGTTTGGGTGTCATATAATTGTGTATTTTTCAGTAAACTTGTAATCTTGGAGGTGTTGTAAATTTGAAATCTTACTCTATTGATTTTATCTTCTGG
>MDKI01184504.1:0-25315 GCA_005239505.1 Nicotiana paniculata | reverse complement strand
TACCCGCAACTATTTTTGTTGGAAACAGTTTTCTAATAAGTACGAGGGAAATGTTTTCTTATCTGTAACTGTTTTATTCGATAACAGTTTTCTGAACAAATACAAGGATTTTGATCTTTCATCCATAACTGTTTTATTTGATAACAATTTTCTATATGAGTACAAAGATTTCGTAATTGTTTTTAATCATAACAGTTTTTGAATGAGTACAGTGATGATGATCTTTTACCCCTAACTGTTTTTGTTACAACAGTTTTGAATAAGTATAAAGATGTACATTTCTTCCTCGTGACTTATAGTTTGCCCTTCAACCTGAACATGTTCGAAGGTTTTTTGCATTTTTGCATTAGTCTTTGTATTTGGATGACTCTTTTGATCTCTTTCGATTCTTCTCGTATCACTTGTCTTATTGGGTAGATGGGTCTTCAAGCTCGAGCTTTTGACTTTCTGATAGTCTTCTTTGCTTCGTATTAGCCTTCCATACTGTATAGTCCCCCAAGTGTTTGAGCTTTGAAGAATGAGATCTCGAGCACTTGATTATTCCTTCCTTGTGGTCCTTTTCCTGAAAAGGAAAAACATTCCGGACTCGAAGGTATATAGTTTTTTAGATGATGATTGCTTAACCCTTTAAAACGTCCATCAGAAAGTGTAACCCTAGACCGGGAATAATGTTATTTCCTCGCATCTTTGCAGGTCTAATATCACCATCTGGTGATGGGTTAGCTTTATTCCTATCATCTAAAAAAGTTAGTAAAGTTTTTAAATGTTCAAAATAAAATCGAACATGTGATACCTGCCGGGAGTACTTCTTTTCCTTAGAAGTAATACTTCTTCAGGTGGATGGCGTTCCAGCTTGTTGGTAGAACTCTGCCGTCCATAGCTTCCAACTCATAGGCGCCCTTCCCAGCTATGCCTCGGACTTTGTAGGCTCCTTCCCAGTTTGGATTTAGCTTTCCTGCGCCTACTTCCTTCGTTGATTGAAAGACTTTTTTGAGGACGAAGTCCCCAATCTTGAAGTACCGAAGATGGGCTTTGCGGTTATAGTAGCGCTCAATTATTTGTTTTTGGGCTGCCATCCGTATTAATGCTGCTTCCCTTCGTGGTTCGAGCAGGTCCAGATTAGTATTTAATTCATCGTCGTTTGCTTCTTCAGTAGCTGTCATGAACCTTATGCTTGGCTCGCCGATTTCCACAGGTATTAAGGCTTCTGAACCATAGACAAGTGCGAACGGAGTCTCTACCGTGGCTATTTTTGAAGTTGTTTTGTATGCCCATAGCACAGCTGGTAACTCGTCAGGCCAATTTCCCTTGGATTTATCTAGCCGCTTCTTCAGGTTGCTGACGATGATTTTATTCGTTGATTCCGCTTGACCGTTAGCCACAAGATGATATGGTGTTGAAGTGATCCGTTTGATTTGCCAGCTTTCAAAGAATTCTGTGATTTGCGAGCCTATGAATTGTGGGCCATTATCACACGCGATCTCCCTTGGTATACCAAAGCGGCATATTATGTTTCGCCATAAGAAGATTTTTACTTCCTTTTTCTCGCACATGTTTGAATGCTTCAACGTCTACCCATTTTGTAAACTAGTCGGTTAATATAAGTAAAAATTGTACATGTCCCTTATCCGGGGGAAGAGGTCCAACTATGTCCGTACCTCATTTCATAAAGGGCCATGGTGATATAACTGGATGTAGTAATTTTGCTAGTCGATGCATGTTATTGGCGAACCTTTGGCACCTATCGCATTTAGATACGAAGTTCTCGACTTCTTTTTCCATCTTAGGACAATAATACCCAGCTCTGACTAAGGTTTTTACCAAGGATCTTGCTCCTGTATGATTTCCACAGTGTCCTTCATGGACTTCTTTCATCACAAACTCCATTTGGTTGGGTCCGAGGCATTTAGCTAGGGGTCCTCCGAACATCTTGCGATAAAGTGAGTTGCGAATAAGGCAGTACTGTGCAGCTTTGCGGCGAAGTGCTTGAGTTGCTTTCCTGTCTTCAGGTACGGTTCCATTCTGCAAAAAAATAAGAATTTAGTTTCTCTAGTCCCAGGTTAAGTTGTTGAATGTTACCTCATTCCTGTCCTGGTCGATCGTTGAGTGGAATAGATGGACGAAAATTGCATTGTCTTTGTTTGTTACTTTTGTGACTGCTGCGAGGTTAGCTAATGCATTTTCTTCTGCATTTTCCTCTCTAGGTATTTGTATTACCTTCCATGTTTTGAATTGTCTCACGAGCTCTCGTGCTTTTTCAAGATATTGTTGCATTCGAGTCTCTCGAGCGATGTAAGTCCCCTGCATCTGATTTACTACCAGTTGGGAGTCGTTGTTCATCACGATTTGCTCGATTGAGAGTTCTCGTGCGAGTTCAAGCCCTGCAATAACAGCTTTGTACTCTACTTCATTGTTAGTTATATGATAACACTTGATAGCTTGTCGTGTCTTTTCACCAGTGAGTGATATTAAGACTATGCCTAAGCCGGCACCTTTTATATTTGAGGAGCCATCGATGAATATGGTCCATAGGCCCCGATTAGCACCGTTAAAAAGTTGTAACTCTTTTTCTACTTCAGGGATAATGCTATTACTAAAGTCAGCAACAAAATTAGCTAGAATTTGAGACTTAATTGCAATCCTAGGCTGATAGATTATTTCATGCTCACTTAATTCTATGGCCCACTTGGCTAATGTTCCTGACAATTCTTGTTTATGCAAAATATTTCTTAAAGGATATGAAGTCACAATGGTGATTGGGTGACATTGAAAATATGGTCATAATTTTCTAGATGCCATTATTAAAGCTAAGGCTAATTTTTCCAGATGTGGATATCTAGTTTCAGTATCTAGCAAAGTTTTACTTACATAGTAGATAGGTGATTGCTTACCTTTTTCTTCTTTTACCAGTACTGCACTTACAGTAATTTTTGAAACAACCAGGTAGATGTACAATCTTTCCCCTTCTTTTGGCTTTGAAAGCAGTGATGGTTTCGATAGATAAATCTTCAGATTCTTGAGGGCTTGCTGACATTCTTCAGTCCATTCGAACTGATTCTGCTTTTTGAGAACTGAGAAGAATTTAAAACATTTTTCGGAAGACTTAGAAATAAACCTTCCCAAAGCTGCTATTCTCCCTGTTAGTCTTTGAACTTCCTTTTTATTTGTTAAAATATCAGGTATTTCTTCTATAGCTTTAATTTGAGCGGGATTTACCTCTATTCCTCTGTTCGATACAAGGAAACCCAAAAATTTACCTGATTGCACTCCAAAAGCGCATTTTTCTGGATTTAGCTTCATATTATACCTGCGTAAAATATCAAAAGTAGTAGAGAGATGCTAGAAATGGTCCTCCGCTTGTGTTGATTTTACCAACATATCATTTGGATCTTCTCGAACCCGGCTTTCCGTGGGTAATTGTGACCTTTGATGCTAATTGGCAAACAATTCCGTTTACTTCCGCTCCTCCATGTATCACGTTGACGGTTCGCTTTGGAGAATGAGGCTTTGGGGTATCTTGCCTGTTCTTCATATATGCATGTTTACCTTTATCACTAAACAATTCTGTTAAATATCCCTGTTTCAATAAATGTTCTATTTCACATTGTAAAAATCTGCAATCCGCAGTGCTGTGCCCATGATCGTTATGGAATTCACACCAGTGATCTGGGTTCCTTCTATTTGGATTTAATCGCATCTCTTTGGGCCACTTAACCTTGTCTCCCATGTTCCTCAATATTGAGACAATCTCAATAGTACTTACATTAAAGGTATGATCCCCAATTCGGGTATTACCTCTTGGTCGTTCATCTCTATCTTTTCTGGATCTAGATGAGGATGAGACTACGTCTCTGCCTGGTGGTCTATAGTCTGACCTAGTGTTTTCGATCCTGGGACGAATATCACGTCCCGAGGGTCCTAAGTAAGGATCGTACCTGTTTTTACCTGATCTTCTATTTGATTCAAGACGTCTGGATCTGGAATGATCTTCATCTCTTGAACGAGCAATGATATCTTCTTCTATTCTGAGTTTAGTACTATACCTGTTATAAACATCGTTCCATGTTGTAGCGAGGAATTCTCTTAGACTTTCCTTAAGTTTTCTCGTGGCTTCTGAGCTTTTATCGTTTAGGTTGCTTGCAAATGCCATGGCTGCCCAATTATCAGGCACCCTGGGTAACTGCATTCTTTCTCGTTGAAACCTGTCTACAAACTCACGGAGTAGTTCCGTGTCTCCTTGTTTTATTTTGAATATGTCTTCCATTCTTTTCTCAACTTTTTGTGCACCAGAGTGTGCTTTTATAAATGAATCTGCAAGCTCAGCAAAAGAGTCAATAGAGTTTTCAATCTCTTGTTTTGTTAAGTCGTTGACTTTTACTCCAGTAGTGACAGCAGTCACATGATCACGTGGATCAGTTGTTCCATCATACTTGGGAACGTCAGATTTTTTAAACTTCTTGGGTATAGGCAAGGGTGCTGCACTTGGCTTCCAAGGTTGTTGAGAATACCTATCAACATCAATGTCTTTGATAATAGGCGGTACTCCAGGAATTTGTTTGATGCGATCGTTCTGCTCCTTCATCTGTTTCTGCATGGTTAGCAGTAAACTTTGTAATTCAGAGTTATTAGTCATACCTGGTCTTGCTTCGAGAGATTCGTTAGGGGTGTCGCCCTTTGCCGAATTTACCAATCCAGACTGAGGATTTTCCCGGTAACCGTATTGTTTAGAGGTGGTGTCAGTGATTCAGGAGGTGTTGTTGGTAATCCCCTTGAAAATTCTTGCAAAACTTGTCCCACGTAGTCTAAAATCATTTGCCTTATTTGATCTTGTTCTATCGTCTGCTCATTATGATTGTAATTGTTGTTAGATCTTTCTGGGGACGGTTCCCTTGAAACACGAGGGGTTCCTTGAGGTGATGGAACTGGTGTTCCATTCCTCTGTAGGTTGTTGTCGTTGGAGTTCGACATCGTTTTAGAGGATATCAATGAAAAAATGAACAAAGATTATCAGAATTCCCGGTAACGGAACCAATTTGTTTAACCAAAGAATTAGATCCTTTGACCAAAGCTATTTCTAGGATGAACACGGGTTACTGATAATCAAGGAAATAATACTAAATAAAGAGAAACGAGTAATAGACAATATTGCAGAAATATAGAAAAGCAAAGTAGATTGTATTCCAAAATCAGATGCCCTTACAAGTTATATTTCCTTCCTTTATATAGGAGGTTTCTTAATATAACGTTTGGTTCTTGCAATAATTGCTCATTAATGACTAATTATTACATTAATGAAGCGTTACCAAGGGCAATCGTAATTGTTATGTGAATGTTACATAACGTATGTGTTTTTATTGGGGATTCCTGAATCTATCTGTAACTCTGTCTAGATTCACTCTTATCGTGTCCCTTCCTTGTCTCGATGATATGACATAACCCATTGATTATTTATTATCATGCCACGAACATTTGCATTTTTTTAAACCATTGCTTCCCGTATACATAGGGTATTTATCATTTCCTTATATTGATGTATTACTATATAGTCGAAGTTAGTAGTTACTACATCAACCATCCTTCGTGCGTGGATCTTTTTCACAAAATTTGATTTTGAGTCTACATAGCATTCTACAAATAACTTCATAAAGCTGAATCACCAATAAATTAATATTGAGATTTTTGTGAAAATTTGACGACTTGTCACTTTTTTTAATTTATATCTTTAATCAAGCATTACTTTGTGTCTAATGAAGTAGAAAACAAACTCTGGAATATACTGATCTGTATCAATACCACTTTTCTTGTGAACGTTTTTTAGAATAAATAATTATATATATAGTTATAAAATAAATAAGAAAACAAATAAAAGGGTGTTAAATATCTATGATTTTGGAAGTTCAATTCCCTCCACTGGCCATTTTATTAAAATTGGGATTTAGTTAAACTGTTTGGTATTAATGTCTTTTTTATATTAGTTAAACATTATCTAGTGTATGAAACAAGTCTGAATTTCACTAAAATTTCGGCTAATATAAATTTGTATAGACTTCTAAAATAATCAAATGCCAAATTTAATTTTCAACAATTTAAGATATTTATGTCCATGTTGGTTATTAATGGTGGTGATTACTTTAGAGAAGAAAAAAAGATCCCCATAAAGAATAATAGATTGAGAATGACCCATAAGTAAAGATCGCATGTTCGATAATATTCACACAATGCATATTATTATACTAAACATACTCCCGACCCAAAATTCACTAAGGGTCATGATGGTGTCGGACATCACTATCAGGCAAGCCAACATCATATAATTAGTAAATCCTCGTTTTAATATTTTTGAAATCATTTCTTTTAAACATTAGACAATAAATAATAAACTTCATTAAATAAATAATAATGTATTCACAAGGTTTATCTACCGTAAATAATTGAAAAATCATCTCAGAACCCGGTGTCACAAGCGCATGAGCAGTTCCTAGGAAATAAAGTACAATACGATATCTGTCCGGAATACATTTGGACAGAAAAGAAACACAATACTCTGAAAGATACTCTGCTGGCTGCGGGTCGTCTCGATAGATGCAGCTCACCTAAATCTCCATATCACCATGCCGCTGCGCCAAGCTGGGCCACAAGACATATATGTTCATGTGCAACTAAATGCACAACAAGTGTAGTATGAGTACAAATACAACATGTACCCAGTAAGTATCCCGCCTAACCTCAAAGAGGTAGTGACGAGAGGTCGACTTTGACACTTGCTAGAAGTCAAATTAACATGATCAAGTGAGACGCTAAATATGGATGTCATGATTAATTAACAAATAACGACAGGAAGGAACAACTTACTTCATATAAAAAAATTCAAATCTCCGTCATTTCAGTTGACAACTTATATTTCCAGGCCATTAAGCAGTTCAAATTGCAGAAAGTACCCAGCAAATATCATGCGCAAGAAATACCGAGGTCAAATGATTCGGTCAAACATAAATGTAAACTGTGCACTGCCGGAGGGTCGAACGACGCGAACCATAGATGAATCTATTACCCCGCTCGCGAATCATACATGCGACGCGATAAAATATAAATAATATAGCTAACCCGCTCGCGAATCACACATTCGACGCAGGTACTCATAGATATACACATTCAAACAATCACTCCAAATTTTATCAGGAAATACTTAACCAAGGATTCTTCACGATTCAGAAAAAAATAAAGTTTAACTTACTTAGAAATTCATTTAATAATTTGATGTGACTCGAACAATTTAAATTGTCAGAGAGGTTACAATTAACTCAATTACAACATGCTTTCGGGTCCTAGACTACCCGGACTTAAGTATAATAGTAGCTACGCACGGACTCTTTTCACCTCGTGCGTACATAGCCCCCATAAATAGTAGCACATAATCAATTATTTCACATATGGGGACAATTCCCTCCTACAAGGTTAGAAAGGAGACTTACCTCGCTCCGAAGTTCCATAATCGGCAGTTCACACCTTTCCGATGACTCAAATGAATGCACAACGCTCCAAAACTAGCCAATATTTATGCAAACCCATTAATATATACTCAATTACTCATTATAATCCAATTCATAACAATTCCTAATCCCGATCGAAAAGTTGATAAAATCACCCTCGGGCCTACCTGCCTGGATTCCGAAACTTTTCGAAAATAATTTTACCCATAATCTCATGAACTCAAATATATAATTTATTCTCAATTCCATGCCCAAATTGGTGGCCAAAATCCAAAAATATAATTTTCTAGGTCTTCTACCCAAAACCCACAATTTATACAACTTCCACATTTAAATCCTTATGAAATCATGCATTTAACATAATACTTGCAAGAATTACTTACCGAATAGAAGATGATGAAATCCCCTCTCTTCAAGGCTCCAAAATTCGCCAACCAACGTGAGAAATGAGTGAAAAATGGCCAAATCTCGTCTTAAAATACACACTGCCCAGCGATTCTTTGCACCTACGGTGCACCAGCCGCACCTGCGGAATTTCCATCGCAGGTGCGGTTTCCCTCAAGCTCGACGAATTCCGCTTCTGCGGATTAACTTCCGCACATGCGCCCCCAGACTGCCTTTCTCGATCTCGCACCTGCGACTCTTCTTCCGCAGGTGCGCGAAAAAATGACCGCATATGCGGTCCCCAACTAGCCCAGCCACTTCCGTTTCTACGGCTCAATGGTCGCGTCTGCGGCTCCGCACATGCGGCCAAGACCTCGCAGGTGCGTTTACACCAGAAGACAATAGCCTCAGCCTTCCTCAACTCCAAATTTCTATCCGTTAACCACCCGGAATTCACCCGGGGTCCCGAAGACCCCGTTCAATCACACAAACCAATCCTATAACATAACACGGACCTGCTCGAGGCCTAAAATCACATCAAACAACGCCAAAATCATGAATCGAACTCAAATTCAAGATTAATGAACTTTAGAACTTCCAACTTCTTCATTCGATGCCGAAACCTATCAAATCACGTCCGATTGATCTCGAATTTTGCACACAAGTCATATTCAACATTACGGACCTACTCCAACTTCCGAAATCAGAATTCGACCCCGATATCAAAAGGTCCTCTTCCGGTCCAACTCCTCAAAAACCTTCGAATTTCTAACTTTAGCCAAATGACCTACGGACCTCCAAATTTACTTCCGATCGCGCTCCCAATATTAGAATCACCATACGGAGCTATTCCCAGACTCGGAATCCCAACTGGGCATCGATAACACTGAAATGCACTTTGACCCAAATGTATGAATTTTTCTTCCAAAATGCCAACTTCCACAATAGATGCCGAAACGCTCCCGGGTCATCCAAAATCCGATTCGAACATACGACCCGATCCGAAATCATCACACGAACTTGTTGGGACCTTCAAATCCCGATTCCGAGGTCGTTTATTCAAAGATCCAATCTTAGTCGATTTTTCCAACTTAAAGCTTCTGAAACAGGAATTCGCTTTACAATTCGACTCCAACACTCCCGGAATTCAATTCCGACCCTGCGAACAAGTCATAATACCTGAAGTGATGCTACTCATGCCCTCAAACTGCCGAGCGACGCGCTAGAGCTCAAGACAACCGGTCAAGTCGTTACACGGTAGTATTAAGTTTAATATAATTTTTATTTAACAAGCAAAAAATAAAAAAGTCCGACAAAGAATTCTTTTCTATTCAAACAAAGATTTGAAAGTCCATGCAAATTTATTCTACCGCAGTGTTAATATCCAAATAGGATTAGCATGGCATTGGAATATTATAGTTTTATGCACCAAGTAATTGTCTTTGTAGAAATATTTCAAGGATATTTTGGTCAACCGATATTGTATTCATACTTTTATAATAATATTAGTTCCTATGTACGTGTTTTGCACGTAAATTTTCGGTCAATTATTTACATAGAGGAGCAAAAAATTAAACTTAGGGAAAATTATATACGAGAACTAAGTTTGTTTGAAGATATAGACTTTTTTTTAATAAGTTTGAAGTATCTTCAGTCCATTATTTGCTTTTTAAAACAAATTTTATTTTATATTTTTCAATTTTAAACAAATTTTTTGAACCAAAAGAAGCAATTTTTGAAGATGTGGTCATATGTCATTTGTCTTCTTGAGCCGATGGTCTATCGAAAATATCCTCTTTATCCTATCAGAGTAGAGGTAAGGTCTGTGTATACACTACCCTCCCCAAACCTCACTTGTGGGACTATACTGTGTCATTGTTGTTGTTGTATGGTTATAAGTCATTTAAACAATTCACCTCAGTTTATATGATACAAATTAAGTAATTACATATACGTATTATAACCTCTAGAGTTTTCATAAAGCAATTTAAATACAATAAGATTAATAGCTTGTTTGGATGGTTGTTACACATCGTTTCATAATGTATCATATTGTATTGTATTGTATTGTATTGTACTGTATCGTTTGATAAATACTATTTTTGGATAGATTGTATCGTTTGCCGTTATTCCATGAAATCATGCACCAGCAATATAAAAAATAAATTTGTAATATTATAAAGAACAATTATGATACGGAATAAATTTCTTATATAAAAAGATAGGGTAAATGATAAAATAAAATAATTTAATAATAGTGAAAGGTGAGATGAGAGAAAAAGACAAGATAACGACGCAACCCCACCAAATCGATCGTTACAAAAAGTGGCACATTTCGTTGTTACGTAATGACAGATTTGATGATACAATAAAATAAAATTTAAGTAACAACCAAAACAAACATCGTATTTAAAGTAACGATACAATAGGTAATGAACATCCAAATAAGCTGCAAGATAAACTCAATCGTAATAAATAACATCACATTATCAACAAAACTCAAAGACATTAGAAGACGGAAGGAAAAAAAAGGAAAACTTACACAAATATCTCAAATAAATTTCAACTTACCAACCTCTAGCTATTAGTTATAGACTTATTAAAACTAACCAACAAAAATTGAAAAACCAAATAAATAGAGTTCTTTCTCTCAAAGAATCACATGCAAAAATCACCTTCTATATTTTTTAGCGTGATTAGTAACTTTAGATGCAAGATGGAAAGGAAATTTCATGGATGAGGTATCAAATAAGGTGATGAAATACAAAAAAAATAAATACAATATTCCAAAAGTCTAAGCAAAAAAGGAACTTTTTTAATGGGTATAGTTGAAATTCATTAAAAATATATAGATAAGTCAATATACAAAATTTGAAGAAGATTGGAGGTGATTTGGACTTATTTTGTATCAAAATTCGTAATTAAATCGAGTTCAAAAAATTCTTCTGCGACACATGTATCACGCATGTATCTCACACACGGGTATACATGGATATACATGTGATACACAATTGATACAAATATGATACGCGTGTGATACGCAAATGATACACAGTGTGATACACCTATCATTTTTTCATGTCAGTTTTGTACTTCGAATATTCAATTCAAATCACCTCAAAACTTCACAAAATCATCCCAAAACTGAGATTCAAGCTCCTTAAGTTGTATCCAATCTATTCTAATAACACCCACTCAAAACAAAGTAAAATTTTGATATTTTTTTGCTAGAAATAGCTAATTGGCTAATATTAGTAATATTTGGTTAATATTAGTAATATTTTATTAATTGGTCAATTTTTGTAATGAGCTACTTATGAAATATAGCTGGTAGTTTTCAAAGAAAAAAATAGTCTATGTATAAAAGCCTATCAATATGTTTGCATCGATTCAAAAGAATAAAAAATTAAACACAAAACTTACTCTTCATAGACAAATTAAAAAGCACACTTTTGTCATATTAATATGTCGATGTGTTGTCTTTTGACAAATAATTATCTCTTCTAGAACTCTGTACGTAAAACTTACACAAAGCAACGTACATTTGTAAAAATTTTAATGTGTTGTCATATATATATATATACACACACGTGCAGGTTCCGTGTACTTGCTTTGAATGTATATTTCCAATCAATTGTTATAAAACGTAGTTTAAAAAATAAAATTTTTAAATTCATGTATTCACTAAGTATAGAGATAAAAAATAATTAAATGTTTCTTGAACCTTCCAAGATAAATGATTAAATGACCTTTTTAACCTTCAATCTATAATGTCTTTTTACTATCAGTGTACAAAAATGTAATGTATCTCAACATTTTACAGTTGAATAAGGAATCGTAAGTTATCTAGATTCGTACAATAAATTAGCCATTGACACAAGTAAGGTGCATGCACCTTTTTCGTGGCGCTAATTACAGATGTGGACTTGATAGTTCTTCGGGAATTAAGTGTTTTTAATGTATAATGTGTATGACATTTGTAACGGATATGAAGAAACCCAACAGACTTTTGAGGTCTTTTGAATTTCTACAGAATTCTTAGACATACTTTTTGCTTCACAAGATTTTTCTAACGCCACCTGATATTGTTTTACTTTTGATGGCAATTGATAGTTGCTTATCTGGTTAACATAGCGAACAGTGACGGCGGCCAGGGTAGGAAAAATAAAAAATCTGATGACCCTCATCACTGTTGTTTTCCTTAGAGTTAGCAATGTATCATATTTAATTATTGCATCGCTTGTTTATTTAGATACTACTATTTCTCTTTGCCCGTTGTATTAACTGATAACTTTGTAAAGGTGTTTGATACCCAATTTTTCCTTAACTTATTTTTAAAAATTTTTATATATACCTTCAAAATCAAATTCCATAACAATTGGTATTTTTCCACAATTTTCTCATATTTTTATAAATTTATTCCTAATTTATCCAGTATTTTTATCTCTAATAATTAATTATAAATTGCATTACAAATGATTTCAAAGACATTTCTTGACTTAATATATTATTATCAATCCTATTGAGACCAAATTATTTCACAATTAGCCAGATTGGCACTCTTTGGCTATAATTGCAATAACTTTGCAATTATAGCCTAATTATATGTTTTATGCTATTTTGGTCCAATAATTAGTCATTTTATATTTTAAATACTAATTAATCATGTTAATTTAATTTTATTAAGCATCAATTTTATTTTTTATAATTATCAGCTATTTTTATAAATTATTTATCTATTGTTATGGGGTATTTAACAAATAGTCATTTTTCATTTCGATTCTAACCTATTAAAACTGGACCCCTTACCCACTTAAACGGCACAATACCCCAGGTCCAATACCTTATCCACCCGACCAAAAACCTGATTTAATCATGGCCGTTGATCAATTTTTGATCAACGGTCCAGATTCCCCCTTTCCAAATTTAACCCTAAAGACTACCCCTTCCCTCCTCATTTCCCTCTCATTCTCTCCGCCGTTACATCTCTCATCTCTCTTAAATACCTATCTGCTAAACCTATCTCCTCTCACTGGCCGTCGCCTTGCCTGTAACCATGGTGGTCGCCCCACCACCCCCAGCCTATGGCTCTCCTTCTACACTGGATTGATGTTGTCCTGAGGTTTTCAAGGGAAACATAGGCGGTTCACTTACCTCCCATGATCTCATATGCCGTTCTCCGGCCATCCATGGTCGTCCGAGTAAGATTCTCTAATTTTTGGCTAGGACCAGTGGTTTCTAAGCCGTTTCTCCTTCTCTTTGGGTTGTCTCTGTGAAACCCTAACTGTCAGTCTCTGATTTTCATAGATCTATAACAGATCTTGGCTTATTCTGAGCTATTTTTGGTGTTTTCAAAAGGTTTTCCGATTTTCATGAAGTAACTCTTCACCTTCGAACTAGGGTTTTCAAACCTATTTTCAGAAATGATTTCCCTTCATATTTTAAGTATTATCTTATGATTTTTATTATGTTTAAGCTATATTCGAGCCTTTTCCCGTGTCTGAGTTATTTCGTTAAAAACCCTAAACTCTTAGCTTTCACCTATGGCTCTGAGTTTGTTTACAACGATGTGTTCATTTGTTCTATTGTGTTCACTCTGTTCTCTTGATTATTCTGTGATTTCGTGATGTTTTTACCCCATCTTGCTTGTTAGGGTTTCTGGTTGCTATTACCATGCTTAATCTTTGATTCATCTCTATTCATTGTTTATCGATACCTCTAAATCTTCTCCTTTCCTGTTTGTATTATGCTTATTCAGTGATTCATGTCATTGTCCTATGTAAACCCCTAATTCAGTGTGATTTTATCCTGTTTTAATCACTAGGGTTTCTGACTCTCTCATATTATGTGTTTACTTTGTATAACCTATGTTGATTCTTAAATCAGTACTACTCCTATTTCGAATCCCTAATTTCCTGTGATTGGTTTCCTTAAATTGATTTCCAGTGATAATCTTTACGACTATTAGTTATTTCTTGTTTTATTACTATCAATTGATCCTTATAGTAGTGCTTTAATGAACATGCCCCCAATTTCCTACTCTGTGCTTACTATGTATGAATCTTTCCTTATTTGCTTCATTTCCTTACTTGTAACCTTTTCTTACCGTTGGAGAGTTAACTCCTTTAATTAAGGAAGTACCCATACTATTCTTATACTGATTGATTCTGATTCCCTTAATTTCTGCCTGACTTTGATTCCCTGATGATTAATCCTGATTCCTTTATTTACTTCTTAACTACAGACTTTACCTTATTTGCTACCTGTTTTCAAAGCTATATATACCTAGGCCTCTTATTTTTCAAACAGAGGAACTGATATGTTCAACTCTCTCTCTCACACAAATAAAAATTCTCTGCTCTCTCTTCTGTGCTAGTTACTGCTATTCTAAGTTAGTCTGCTGCAAGCCAAGGCTAACTATTGTGCATCTCCTACTTCCTGTTTGTGTTACTGCTTTCTTCACTTCACTGGTATATTCTAACTTAGATTCCAGTCCTCAAACCAACATGTTTCTATCACTGTTGTAATTCAATGTGTTTCTAATTTGCTTTTACTTAGTATTCAACATGTATATAGGATCCTAAACTCCCCTCTGCATGTTAAGTTAGGCTTTACTTGATCAACATGTTTCTGTATATTTAGCACTTGCTTCTTACGTGAATCTCCATGCCTATAACTGGTACATTAGTTCAATCATGGCCTTAGTTATTTTGGTGTTAATATAATCCAGTACTTTATTGTATCCCTGAACCTCTGAACCCTTAGGATGTTCCTATGCATGCCTATATATGTGCTTCTGCCGGCTATATGTTTGCCCTCACATGCTCTGTATTTGTCCCTCAAATCCCATTACCCCTATTTGTGATTGTTGGACTATCCCTGGTCCTTTGTGTGATGTTGAACTTCTATTCCAATCAAGTTTCCCTTGTCAAACTGTTTTTTTACTTACCCTTTCTCAAATATGTTTTCTTACTTAAACCCTTTTTAAAAAAATAAAAAGCACTCTCACATATACTCTTAGAAGTCTAGGTTCTGCCCCTTCTGTGTGAGCATTGCCTTGGGACCCTTGAGCTCCCTCTGAACTTTGACACACAGAGGCTGGCCATTCCACACTGCACTTACTCCATTTTGGCTATGAAATATGGGTGTGAGCACTTCTCGGGAGCCTTTGAGATCCTTAGGGAACTCTGATACACCTGGATTATGAGAAGGTTGTGAAACAATACCTGGAATTGAGGACTTGGTAACTTGAGCCTATTTTGTAGGCTCCCTATAGTTAAATTCTTATTTTCCTTCTATTTCAGTTGTGTAATTCGTATTTAGGTTTATTTTCTCTATGCGCAATAGAAGCCATGTTTAGGTGCACCATGCCATGCATTAGATATCATGCTACTTAGGATTATGTGCATTCGACAACTCCACGCTTAGAAATCATGCTTATAGGATAAATAATTACAATAAAATAAGTTGTTATTACGTGATTCTGCCCATATTCTGAAATTTCACTAGAAGTACTGTCTTAGGATAAATAAGCAGTGATCACGTCTCATCATGCTATACGCATAGAGATCCTATTTTAGGTAAACAACGATTAGAATCTGTCACCTATGCTATTCCTGAAACCGTGCATAATGCTATGATTCTACGTGCATTTAAAAATCATGTTTAAGTTATTATGCATCATGCTGCATTAGATATCATGCTATAGGATCGTATCTATTTAACTGCATTTAGCCTAAACACATAACCGTCCCCTGTTCTCAGCAACTGGTAATTAATCTTTGTACATCTTTACACCTAGAATCGTATGTTATTAGCTACAAACAACCTAGAGTCATTAACAAATCTGAATAATTGTTGCATGTTATCCAACATTTAGGCAAGCCTTAGGTAATTAACTTAAAAAAGCTAAAATCAGAACTGTCTTTGTGATCATGTTTAATTGTCAGCATGCTTAAAATCAGTAGGCAAGCATGATTAAGATTTCCTCTCTAAGTTATGCAATAATCTATCTTTGTGTTATCACCTAGATACCTGCTTTAGGATTCTGAATTAATATGGACTTTAATTGTGTATGAGACATGCTGCTTACGTGTACTGTATGTGGAGGAATATCTGAGCCTTTATCTGTTTTCTATGCTTTCCTTTATCTACAGTCCTACTTGTTTTGTTATTTGTCACCTTAGAATTTTACCTTTAAAACCTGAGGGTCTGCCTAGCACTTCCTTTAGGATAGGAGTCCTAATTTCCTCCAGGACTAATAGGAAGGGACGGGTAACAGCATGCGATAAAGGTCGAGACCAACACTCGTTTTAATAACCTTACGGGGTGGGAAAGGTAGAATATGGCTATGATGACCGGTGCGCTAATACCATGCGTATCCCCTCTTCGAGGAGTGATTACCGGGCATTGCATTGATGTGATCCATATTATTATAAACCTAGGACACCTTTTGTATACTAGCTCGTAATTCCTTTTCAAAAGCTTCTTTACTGTTTTTCTAAACATCTACATGCTTAAGACTTAAATCCCCTCTTATTTGAGCCTTTACTTGTTATTTGCTAATTGTACAAATTCACAAAACCATTTGGCAGGGAACCACACTTGTGGATCCTAAGGGGTGCCTAACACCTTCCGCTTAGGATAATTTCAAGCCCTTACCCCAAATCTCTGGTTAGCAACATAGTTATAATTGAACCCCTTAGGTTCCCTAACGCACCGTTAAAATCGTTAGGTGGAGACTCTCCAAAATATGACCCCTTTTCCCAAAAGGAAAGAGTTCTCCCAACCAATGTCATAAACCCGATCTCCGCGAGGAAAAAAAAAGGGGGCGCGACAGCATGGCGACTCTGCTGGGGATATCCAGGCTTTTACCATTTCAAATTGTTTCATGAATTTTTTCCTTTATTTTAAATACTTGCACCCTTTCCTATTCCCTTTACTTGCAATTAATTTTTTACTTCGGATATTTACTTTTCTTCAAAAATAAAACTGACATGTCTCTTTGTTTCCTTTTGTAACTGCTTTAAATCATTACTACCATTTTTACCGCTTTCTTTAACGTGCAAATACGTGACAACTTATTTTAATACTTATTGCATAAATCATGCTCAACATTCATACTCTACTCGTGCCAAACAAAATACTATAGCAATGCTTGATGAGTGGTTGCGCCCATCTTATATTATAACCCACTAAATTTGAAAAGGCTTATTTGCGGTAAAACTAGTCGATCAGCGGTGCAATCGACGGTTCCGTGCCTTTCCCCCTTGAGTTGTACGCTTAAGGGTACCGGTCTAAAACCTCATAGAAACCTTACTCTGTTTCACTATTGCATGCATCATGGTCAAACCTAGTCAATCTAAAGTGTCGTCTGCACGATAGCTTTTAAGATAGCCTTATCCAAAAGTCCACCGGGTTTCCCTAAACCCAAACGGATGCCCTCACGTTCTGTGCATTTATTTGGAGAACTAAATGCTTCCTGCTAATTATTGACGATGAATAGTCGAGTCCGGTGGGAGTAAGGTCCTAACCTTATTTTCTTTGCAGAAAAAATGAGGAACGAAATCCCCAGATTCGGCATGGTCTCCAACATCCACCCAAAATTATTGAGTTGATGGGAGGATCTACACTCTAGCGACAAAGCTATCATTAGGAAACACTTGGGTAATCTACTATCTCTCTTGGAAATCCAGCCTAACAAAATGATAATAGAGGTTACTACCCTGTTCTGGGATCGTGAAAGGTCCGTGTTCCGCTTTGGGAACATCAAAATGGCACCTTTGATAGAAGAAATAGGAGGGCTGGCTAACCTAGTATGGGAAACTCCAGGGTTGTTGATGCCTGAGAATCGCACAGGCAAAAGTTTCCTCAAAACGATGGGTCTGAAAAAGGACGCGGAATTGGTATGTTTGGAGGATTCATACATTCCTTTTGACTACTTGTACAAAAGGTATGGCTACAACAAATCATACCGTACCTACCATGACGAGTTTTCTATCACCTCTCTAGGACACGTCCATCGCCGAGTGTTCGTGTTTATGGTTTGTTTTTTGGGTTTGATCGTGTTCCCGATGAAGAAAGAAAGGATCCATACCAGGATAGCTATGGTAACTAAGACCATAATGGAAGGGGTAAATGGCCAAGACTTCAGCATTGTGCCCATGATCGTTGCAGACATATATCGGGCCTTAGAAAGGTGTCAACAAGGAGCAAATCATTTCGAAGGTAGAAATTTATTACTTCAACTATGGCTCATGGAACATCTCCAAAAAGGAGAATATCGACAGGACATTCACCACAGAATGTGGGATGACCACATCGCTTTCCATCACCCAAAGCGAATGAATTATATCCCTGACATGTTCGCTCAGCCTGAAAATGCTGAAGGATGGGTTGAGCTTTTTGATAACTTGACTGAAGAACAGGTTCAATGGATGTTTGACTGGTTTCCAACGGATGAGTTCATCATTCGATCCCTAGACGCATCATTTTTTATACTAATTGGTCTAAGGGGGACATACCCTTACGTCCCTCTTCGAGTTATGAGGCAAGCAGGAAGGAAGCAAGTCATCCCTAGGGTCGAGAAGATGAGCCATCTTCGAGCTGACTTTCAAAATAATGATATTCCTCACAAGTGCCAAGCTCAGCCCCTGTGGCACTGCAAGGTTATACTTGAGAAAGACACCATCGAGCCAGATAGGTATCACGCCGGTTGTACCCCTTTCTATCTTGGTTGGTTAGAAGAGGATCTGGGTGGTCAGAGCAAGCCGGGGTACATCCAAGGTCACAGGGTTATAGATGAAAGGGCTGAGGCACAAGTCAAATACAACCATTGCGCAAAAGGATCCGGGAAAGTGAGGATGACCACTACAAGATACATGAGCCCAACAAGAAATTGATCGAGGAATGGAAGGACGTGGCTATCAGCGCCAAAAAGAGGCTGGGGTACTTGGAACGAGGTATAATCGGACTGGAAGAAAAGTTCATCAAAAGAGTTGAAGATTGTCAAAAGGCTGAGGGAGCTACAGGGGGATACCTAGCCAGAACCTACCTGCTGCTGGGACTTCGCGAGCTAGGAAAACTGCACAAGGAAAGCAAGAATGCCGAGTCTGGGGAAGGTCCTTCTGGGACCAAGTAGATAGGAGTGTCTTTATTTTTCTATCAATGTAATAAGGCCAACGACCATTAGTGACTTTTATTTTTTGTCTATCGTTTTGCGATTTGTCTATTTCTTTTAGCAATAAAATGAGGCATTTAGAATTTTTAGTTCTCCAAATCAATTTGTCGCTAGTCCTACCTCGGGCACAAGGAGGTTCCCAACTTAGGACGCGCTTTACATTTCCGCATTATGTGTTTAAATGCCACAATATTTCTTTTCATAATCCTCACTGACTTGGTTACCTTTTGTTTTATTTTTTCTTACTTCCCTCCCCAAAGGTTAGTTCGTGCATTATGGCATCATCAGCCTATCGCACCAGATCCAAGGGCCCTACACCTACTCCTCCTCCTAGTCCTCCTAAGGGGAAAGACAAAGTCAAAAGTAAGATGGAAGAGTCCAGCGGCACCAGAAAAGTGAATATGATCGAACGGGTAGAGGCCACTGATGGCCGAGGTATTCAGGTCCTGCATGAGAACATGTCACCACTTGAATATAAATTGCTGAAGTTTCAGGAAGAACTCGATCAAGTCTGGAATCTGGCCAATTTGTCATTTTCCCTCAACGTCCTCGACGTCAACCCTCCAAATTCTCAAAACCCTGCACCTCCACAAAATATCCCAAGACAGCAAAATCATCCCGCGCCTCACCATCACACCACTCCCCCAAAGAACCAAACTCTCTTGACGCAGTGCAATGCTGTCCACACCTCAAATAACACTCCAATACTAATCCCGGAACCTCAAAACCCCACAAAAGACCATTTTCACACCTACAACAATACCATATATGTGAAAACCATGACCCACTCCACTCCGCCTATCCCACAAGCTTCCGAGTCTGAGGAAAAGGATTTACTTATCAGGAACCTGGCCGAAGAGCTTAGGAAACTGACCAGCCGAGTCTAGGGTGTTGAAGGAACTAAGGGAATTGAAGGGTTGAATTATGAGGACCTTTGTATCCAACCTGATGTCGAACTGCCCGAGGGGTACAAACCTCCAAAGTTCGAAATGTTTGACGATACTGGTGATCCGAGAGTCCATTTGAGGACCTATTGCAACAAATTGGTTGGCGTAGGAAAGGATGAAAGAATCCGCATGAAGCTGTTCATGAGGAGTTTGAAGGGAGACGCACTGTCTTGGTAAATCAGCCAAGACCCCAAGAAATGGTCAAACTGGGTAAGCATGGCGTCTGATTTTATGGACAGGTTTAGATTCAACACAGAGAACGCACCATATGTGTTCTACATTCAAAATTTGAAGAAGAAACCTACAGAAATCTTTCGCGAGTATGCTACTCGCTGAAGATCTGAGGCCGCTAAAGTCAGACCTGCTTTAGAGGAAGAACAGATGAACAAGTTCTTTGTCGGGATCAGGACCCGCAGTATTATGAACACTTAATGACGGTTGAAGGCAAAAAGTTCTCTAACATCATCAAATTGGGTGAGCGGATTGAAGAAGGGGTTAAAATCGGTATGGTTACAAATTTTGAAGCCTTGCAAGCCACTAACAAGGCTCTACAGCCCGGTGGTGTGTCTAAGAAGAGAGACGTGGGAGCCGTAATGGTTGCAAAAAGAGCCAAATCCCTACTCAAATATGAAACCTATCCAACACCTCTACTCACATACCATCCAACCCCGAATTACCAAGCACCCTCACCAAATTACCAAGCTCCACCACCTTCCTACCAAGCTCCACCACCCACATATCAACCTGCTTCGCCCAGATACTCACAACCCGCTCCTGTCTACCACACTTATAATTCCCAGCAATCCCATTACCAATCACCCCCTGCACGCCAAAACTTCCCTAGACCTCGTCCCAATTTTGATTGTCGCCCTCCAAAGCAATACACTTCCATAGCCGAGCCCATTGAATAGTTGTATGAGAAGCTCAAAGTCGCTGGTTATGTCACATAAATCCCTGCTGCCACCCCTGAGAACCCTTCTCAGTGGGTTAACCCGAACAAATCATGTACATACCATTCCGGCATGAAAGGACACACCATGGAAGAATGCCGCTCTCTGGAGGATAAAATACAGGCCCTCATTGACAACAAGATTATTGTGGCAAAAGACCCCGCTCCAAACGTCAGCGATAATCCTCTGCCAGACCATAAGGGTAGAGGTATCCATATGATTGAAATAGAAGATGATTGGGATCTCGAGGGGTCAATCGGGTTGATCGCAGAAGGCGATGACCCAAAGAAACCCGCAGTCACTCTCAAACCGATCATAGTCCAAATTCAACCATCTGAGGATGTTGAGGTGAATATGTCTATACCGTTTGAGTTTGAAGCAGAGCCACGTGCAAAGTGACCAGTGCCAATTGAAGTTGAGTTTGTATCTCCGGCAAATGCACCGGCACCATACGAGGTCGCAGTCTTGCCATCCCGAACACACATTCCATTTGAAGTAAGGATGGATGCACCAATTTCGGTGGCAATGTCCACCACGCCACCCTTCTATTCAAACGCTATCCCTTGGGACTACACGGTCGAGGCGAGAAGGAAAGGAAAGGTCAGGTCTGAGGAAGCTGTCGTGGCACAAGGTATGATGAGAACTGGTAGGGTCTACACCCCTGAGCATCTGGCTGAATCAAGCAAGAAGGTTGCCAACCGGCCTCCCCTTATCGAGACAGGTCCCCATGACCTTTGGATAAAGGTACAGGTTAAGGAGTATTCAGTCATCGACCAGCTGAACAAGATACCGGCACAGACATCCATCCTCTCTCTGCTGCAGAATTTCAAAACACACAGAAATGCTTTGTTGAAAGTGTTGAGTGAAACATATGTGCCAAACAACATCACTAGTAGGAAAATGACCAATATGGTAGGCCAGGTACTGGAGAGTCATAAAATCACTTTTCATGAGGACGAGCTACCACCTGAAGGACTGGGGCACAAAAAAGCACTGTACATCATCGTGTAGTGCGAAGATCATTTCATCACAAGAATCTTGATCGTTGGAGGTTCCAGTCTTAACATCTATCCGTTGATAACACTTAAGAAATTGGGTAAAGGTCTATATGAGATAAAGGACGGGGCGATCAATGTGAAAGCCTTCGACGGCTCTCAGAGGTCCACCATGGGGGAGATCAGTCTATGTCTATCGATGGGACCGACTTGGTTCGAAGTGGGTTTCCAAGTGATAGATGTGCCAACATCCTACAACCTGTTGTTGGGACGACCCTGGATTCATGCTGTTGGGGCCGTAGCATCAACGCTACATCAGGCGGTAAAATTCGAGTGGAACCACCAAGAGGTGATTATTCATGGTGACGGTAGCAACCCCATTTATAGTCGTCAAACTATTCCGGTGATTGACGGAAAAAGGAAGATAGGTGGAGGAACTTACCACCACATTGAGCGGGTCAATGCTATCGACAAGGACAAGTGGTGGGAAAGCAATATTGAGAGCATCCTGAACTGGAAAGGATATGAGCCAGGCAAAGGTCTCGGTAAGAACCTCAAAGGGATCACGAAGCCCATAAAGCTCAAGGAACATGGCACCACTTTCAGTTTGGGGTATGAGTACACTTGGCAGGAATTCAACAACTGGTCGCCACCTTGGCGCGGTCCCTATTGCCCTTTGGAGCAGCCGATACCTCATCTTGAGCAGACTTTCAAGCATGCCGACACTATTTACGGTTCAGACGAGGAAGAAGCACTTGCAGCAATGAGGAGTTTGTTCCTAGAGGATGAAGATATAGATTGTTGTGTTGTTCTCGAGAAGGAGGGGGAGGAAGGCCCTTCCATACAGACTGTAATCAAGGGGACATATCTGAAGAACTGGTCTATCAAGACAACCAAAGCCCAACGAGCCTCGGGGTAGAAAGGCTAAAACAAGCATTATTTACCGTTTTATTTACTAAATGATTTTCCTTTTCCTGCATTTTTCAATTTCTGCAATAAAGATCTTCAATGTTCAAAACAGTTATTCAATCCATCAAAGCATCTTCTAAATTTCTCTTACGAATCCGATATTTATTGCTATTGTTTTCTCTAATTACTTTATTTATACAACATTACTATTTCTTGTCTTGATGAACCGATAATTGTGATATGCAATGAGAAAACGCATCAAATGGACATTGATTCAGATGAAGACAACATACCTGACGAGATTGTCAAATAAGTTGAGAACTTTGAGAACAGACCTAAGTCCAACCTGGATGAGACCGAAGTTATCAACCTGGGGGATTCAGAAAACGTCAAGGAGACTCGCATCAGCATTATTTGTCACCATCAGAAAAGAAAGAATACACAGAGTTTCTAAAAGAGTATGAGGACGTATTTGCATGGTCGTATGATGACATGACTGGTATAAGTACGTCTATTGTGTCTCACAAACTTCCAACCAATACAATGTGTCCACCAGTGAAACAAAAGCTCAGAAATTTCAAACCCGACATGAGTTGGAAGATCAACGAATAAGTTACCAAGCAGATCAACGCCAAAGTTCTCCAAGTAGTGGAGAACCCGACATGGTTAGCCAACATTGTACCTGTGCCAAAGAAGGACGAGAAGGTCAGAGTCTGCGTCGACTACCAGGATCTCAACCGGGGCAGTCCGAAAGACGACTTCCCCTTGCCAAATATACACATTCTGATTGACAACTGCGCTAAGCATGAATTACAGTCCTTCGTGGATTGCTTCGCTGGTTATCACCAGATTTGGATGGATGAGGAAGATGCTGAGAAAACAGCGTTCATTACGCCACGGGGAGTGTATTGTTACAAGATGATGCCATTCGGCTTGAAGAATGCAGGGGCCACCTACATGAGGGCCATGACCACCATATTCATGACATGATTCACAAGGAGATCGAGGTGTACGTGGATGGTGTCATTATCAAATCAAAGAAAGCTGCTGATCACATGGAGAATTTAGGGAAGTTCTTCAATAGATTGTGAAAATACAATCTGAAACTAAACCCCGTGAAGTGTGCATTCGGGGTTCCTACTAGGAAGTTGCTGGGATTTATTGTAAGCCGCTGGGGAATAGAATTGGATCCACAAATGTCAAAGCCATTCAAGAGCTACCACCACCAAGGAACAAGAAAGATGTGATGAGTTTCTTGGGGAGGCTTAATTACATCAGCCGGTTTATAGCACAGTCTACAGTCATCTGTGAGCCGATCTTCAAGATGCTGAAGAAGGACGCTGCGAACGAGTTGACCGATGATTGTCAAAAGGCTTTTGACAGAATAAAGGAATATTTGTCAACGCCGCCAGTCCTAGTACCGCCCGAGCCATGCATACCTCTGTTACTCTATCTTTCCGTGTTAGATGGAGCTTTTGGCTGCGTTCTGGGGCAGCACGATGAAGCAGGAAGGAAGGAACAAGCTAGTTATTACCTCAGAAAGAATTTCACTCCATATGAGGCCCGATATTCTTTATTAAAGCGTACCTGTTGTGCTCTAACTTGGGTCGCCCAAAAGCTGAGGCATTACTTTTGTGCCTACATAACATATCTCATATCAAGGATGGATCCACTAAAGTATATATTTCAGAAACCCATGCCCACTGGCAAGATAGCCAACTGGCAAATCCTACTGAGCGAATTCGACATTGTTTACATGACTCAGAAGGCAGTTAAAGGACAAGCTCTGGCAGACCATCTTGCTGAGAATCCTGTAGACGGAGAATACGAACCCCTGAAAACATATTTTCCTGATGAGGAGGTATCATTCATAGGAGAAGACATTGCAGAATCTTATGATGGTTGGAGGATGTTCTTCGATGGAGCAACAAACTTCATAGGAGTCGATATTGGAGCAGTCCTAGTATCAGAGACCGGATAGGATTATCCGATATCTGCCAAACTCAGGTTCTAATCTCAACAGTGACTTGATGAAAGCTATGTGTGAAACTTTCAAGATCAAACACAAGAATTCCACAACATACAGACCTTAGATGAATGGAGTCGTAGAGGCCGCTAACAAAAACATCAAGAAGATATTAAGGAAGATGATAGAAAGGCACAAGAAGTGGCATGAAAAGTTATCATTCATTCGCTTTATTGAGATACCGCACCACTGTCCGCACATCAACAGGGGAAACTCCCTATATGCTAGTGTATGGTACAGAGGTTGTAATTCCTGTCGAAGTGGAGATTCCATCTCTAAGAATTATACAGGAAGCTGAGCTCAGCGATGCAGAGTGGGTAAGGAGCTGTTATGAGCAACTAGCCCTCATAGACGGGAAGAGAATGAATGAACTATGTCATGGTCAACTATATCAGAACAAAATGGCCAGGGCCTTCAACAAGAAAGTCAAGCCGA